>JAYRCB010000756.1:0-54174 GCA_036026315.1 Trachelus stipa | reverse complement strand
CACCTTCGAAGGTTCTAGAGTGTCGGTATAGGTCGGTGCAGGAATCTGTATCCAGAAGCACCCAACTTATACTACTAATACTTACATGTAAAAAACTATGCCAAGTACAGGAGTGCTGCGAATTCGTCTAACAAAAAGTATTAAAATGATGTAGACTAGACATACCCGTGTAATCTGTGTCGCGCGGTTTTGATATGTAGAATATACTATAATACATGAAGGTAAATCTTACTCGGGTGGCTACCAGTTATTTCGCCTAATGGTCAGAAACCCAAATGTGCCACACCATTGAAATAAAATTCCCTGAATGGTTATTCTCCTGAAATGCCGATGTATCGCAAATATAGTTTCCTGTTGTATTGTAGCATATCTCAATTGAGAAGTCAGTAGCCGGATTTATTGTAGCAATAACTCATATAGAATTAAAGATACTGAAAATCTGACAATGGGAATACCACGGGAACTATTTGACAATAAATTCAAAATGAGTAGTACATACCTTGAGAAAATTTGGAAAGTTCTGATGTGCCATGCGAGTAGAATGCAGGTGAAAGTTGTATTTCCAGTTGTAGTGCAAGTGTTCCAAGTTAGACTTTTGATGATTGGTTGGATGATCCGCGGGAAGAGGGGAAACGTTGAAAATAATAGAAGGAAGGCGCTTCAAAGTTGGAAAAAGAATGAAGAAAAGAATGTTGTGAAATGGGCCCCTCCCCGCCCATTTCCGTCAGGTCCTGCCCCTCTAACGAAGGAGCTACGATCCCTCCGAAGACCAACAGAGGACTGTGTTTTGGGGATTGAGGAGAAAAATCCGAGTTCTGAGACTACTGCGTTTAAGACTCGGGGAAACAACTTCAGGACCGAAAGGAAGCTGGCCCGGGTGACAAGAAAGACTCAAAAAGATAAGTTAAATGCGAATGTCGCTCGTTTCCGACAGATACTTTAAAGTAGTGTAATCAAACTCCAGTTGATTCGTTGGGTGCACAGATAAAAATAAATAAAAATGCACCAATAGATAATGATTAGAAATTGAAAATTCCCTTTCTGAGTTTTAAAGTTCATGAGTATAAAAATGAGGCAATAATATTTATTATTTTTTACTTATTACTTAAACAATAGTAACTCTCTTAAATTGCGTGTTTTCATTTGAGGCAACGCTACAAATTCAGAAATATTATATTTCTTCATGTATTTCCCTATTTCTTGCTTAATAAATTTACAAATTTTTCATTATCCTTTCTTTATTTTTAATTTAAAAAAAGTTAGGAGACCTTCCTGCCCATCTTTTAAGGAAAAAACTTAACCCTCCGTAGACACACTACAATTTGCGCACTTCCGTAGACACACATGGGTCTGTGGTGTCTTACCGTTTTTTAACATATTTAGACTTGTTGAAAAAATCTGAAAAAATTCAGGAGAGTAGTTTGAAATCTAAGGGAAAAAAGCAATGTATTGGGTGATGGATAAAAGTTAATGTTTATTATTGGTATAATGGCAATCGATACGAAATGCGAGAAATTCATGAATTCACTTAAAAAATCATAACTTTTTATTAAATAAATTTTAGAAAGTGGTACTACACAACATGTTTCTTGAGATATGGTAGATTAAGAAAAAAAATATAGCATTGTGGAATTTTGCAAAAAGTATAATTATTGGAACAATTGAAAAAGTGCTATTTTTCGAGTGAGAGTTGGTAGGATTTTGGTTCGAAAATTATGGTAGTCAAAATTTAAAACGTTTTTATCTTATTATAATAATTGAAATAATTAAATAAAAAAATTATAAAATGCATTCTTTACACACATAAATCTTGTGCTCTTCACATACGGGTTTCTTACACTTACAACAGCAATAGCTAGTTTATGAAATGAAATGTTATAAAATGTTTATAACAATTTTTTTTATATATCTAATTTATATATAAAATATGTACTTACTTTTGGAATTCGAAATAATGCACTTTAACAAAATTTTTTTTTACACTTTCATTCTTCCGTTGACACACATGGGTCTGTCGTGTCCGCTGAGGATTTTAATTGCTTGGTGACTCACCATGGACTGAGGACCAAGGTCACCGTTTGGTACCAGAGTTCCCCTCCCAAGTACAATTTTTTACGTAGGGGTAAGAACCCAAAATATGGACTAACCGTTGAGAACTATCGATTTCTAGAAACGGCCGGACATCACGGACCCATCTGTGTCTACGGAGGGTTAATGTAACTCATCAATCGCGCCACCACCAACATATGAACTTTTATTTCCTCTCGAATATGGCTGCTAGTGATATCACCTAATGGTCAGAAACTCGAAAGTACTATACTGTTAAACTAAAACCCCCCAAAAAAATACTGACGTGTAAAAGACTATGCCAAGTGCAGTAATGCTGTGAATTCCTCTAACAAAAAGCATTGAAATTAAGTACATTAGTCACTACATATCTGACTATTATATGTATGATCTAGCACTGGCTCATCATTTTTAGTGTATTTTTAAAATTTCGTATAACGTTTTCACTACTCGTTTATATTACTACTGCTTTTCATATTTAATTATGATTTAATGGTCATTTAATAATTCATGAAACTTTAGGTGATTCCTTATCAAGTACTACTTGGCGTACGTGTACCGTACAATACTTTATATAAATTTGCGTTCATTATGCCAGTTTTCAAACTCAAATCCTACGTCAACTTTCTATATAAAGCAAATTAACTATAACTCATTAAAACTAATGACGCTAAAAGCCATATAACAAACATATAGTCTTAGAATACTGTTAGTAGATTCAAAGCAAGTACTTTGGTATTCCTAGCATTGATCCGCCAAGTAGTACTTGATAAGGTATCACCTAAAGTTTTATTAATTATTAAATGAGTATTAAATCATAATTAAATATGAGAAGCAGTAGTAATATAAAAGAGTAGCGAAGACGTTATAGAAAATTCTAAAATACGATTAAAATGACGGGCTAGTGCTAGATCATATAATAAGCAGATATGTACTTGGCATAGTTTTTTACACTTAAGTGTTTTTTGAGACGTCATAGAATACCATAGTTTATTATAATGACTCATAAATATGTTAAGTTATGCATTAAGTATGAATATTAATGATCATCGGTATGTAAATTATTGTCATACTATTCACACTGCTATACAAATTAGAGAATTAAATACCCAGATTTCGGAGTTTGTTGTGCCTGAAAGTGAAAGCTAATTTTTCTTCGTACATATATGATATTTATTTAAATATTTTCCGTGTGATTAGTTTCTTGAAGTGTTGATTGTGATGAAACTGATGTGAGTAGTACCCATTTAAAGTTTATCTTCTGTTAACCCTTTGAAGCAAAGTGTTTTATATAGGCAACATCTCGTCGAAACGAAGTATAGAATATCATTCATTGTTGAATTTGAATGAAATTTGGTAGGAGGAAGTTTTCAGGGTCTCTAAATTCAAATCTAAAATCATTTTGTAAATTTCACATGATCGAACCGTTGTGATACTTTGAAATTTTCAATATACATTTTCATATCTGGATACACGTGGTCCTCATCCAATGTGTTTAATAATTGGCTATCGATAGTTTTTCGAACTACTGACGTTGTATTGAATTTAAAATGTACAAAATCAAAATGGGAGATTAAAAATGGATTAAAATTTCCAAAAATAGTTAAATTCGCATGGAAACTGGTTATTGAGGATTTTTACCGTTTCTGATTTCAAATTTATGAGATATTTTTAAAAGAATTTTAATATTCCAAATAGTTGTAATCATCAATATGGCTACGATCAATTCGACCTGAAGACGTATCCGAAGTACGTCATAAGGAGACTTCAAAGTTCGATTTTCCACCCCATATTAACCCTCTAGGGACTAACCGTGACGTATTTACACCTGAGCGTTTTTTTTCAACAAACGAGGACTTCTTCAACAATGTAGAAGGCGTCATTTTCTCTTATCCTGGGACAACTTTTCGAAGCCTCTACTAGGCCTTATGAGGCACAGGACAGTTAGTTCTGACTCATAATTGACGGTACACGGATGGAAAGTGCACGTGAGTAACCTGGGTACTTTTGTTACTGGCATTAGTAATTAAATTGGTCAATAAATGATTTTTTCAACTTTTCCGTATTTCCACATGTCTTTTTATATAAATTCGTTGGATTTTACAGGAGAGAAAAATGAGTTGATGTTTTGGAAGCTATTGTCACAATGCGTAATGAGACCGTATCTGTCAGTGATGAGTTATTAATAGTGACTTTCGTTCGCAAAAATGATATACCTCCACAAAACCGTAATAGAATGCGTTTAAGGGTACTCACCTCCAAGCCATAACAGTTGAAAAATTGCATTTTGACAGTATCTGGCATTGTGAATTTCAAAATTTAAAGTCCAAACTCGGCTTCAGCTACCTTCAAAACCCTTAGATTCTGAAAACCTCGCGAGCTTATGAGAAATGCTGCCAGAAGGGTGTCGAGAAACGAAGGGGTAGTTTTGGAAAACACAAAACCGAACAGCATTGAAACGATTAAGCTTCTTAATTAACACATACAAGGAGGCTTCTAATAATTGGGAAGGCAAATTGGAGCAAGATAGTGCCGCTTTAATAAGAAATTGGTTACAACGGCATAAGGGTGGTTCATCCCTTAAACGACGTTTTTTCGAAAAACGTAAAAACATGTATCTCTTGTTTTTTTTAAAAAACACGTGTCTCTTAGATTTTTATGGAGAATAAGATATTTAAAAACGAACGAAGTCGAAGGACGACGCCTGAGGTACCTTCCTTGTGAGAATAAGTCCGTTCCCTTGCAAAAACCTCCGAAATTCGAAGAATAACCAGAGAATAGCTCGAAGATTTTCGAACGCATTACTTTCCATTATTTTACAGAGTTGTAGATAAGCCTTTTGAAAACGAGGCCGATCATGGTGAAGAGGAGAGCACAGGCGAAAGTGAAGAGAAAGTTGATGAGAAAGATCCTGAGGATCGACTCTGTAGCGAGAAAATTGAAAGACGTCGATTTTCATGAGTTCGAAATAGACACGGTTCTTTAAAATAAAATACGTTGGATCAGTGCAGCGAGTACCAGCACTGACACCACAATTACTAAAATTGGTCGCTAGATGGTAGTGCTCTGTCCCAAAAACAAATTTAAATGGTCAATTCTGATACCCGAAAGAAAAGAGCACGGGCGTTCAAGCTCGATCATTTATTTACCTGCGACTGTCGATAAGGCCAAGGATGCTATAGACCTTATTGAAACCTGAAGTCTATTATTAACGGATGAGTTGCTTCAACATGTCTGACAATAGACGAACGAAGAAATTCGAGAGTAGCAAAAGAAATTAGTTGGATATATTTTCCACGAAGAGACTAGTCTGCCAGAATCCAAGGTTTTCCTCAGTTTGTGTTACTTTTCATTCTGTTGAAAACAGATAAGACAAGCGTATTAGACTTTTGGCCGGGTCAGAATGGTCTGACTATATTTTTAGCCGCAATGCCGTATTATCGCTTTAAGTTTCCATGCTCATATTCCTTTCGGCGACATGAAGAAAATACGAGAACGAGGAATTGCTGAAAAATTTGTTCCGCTACGAGAACTATGATCTGCATTTATACAAAATTGTCAATCTAACCATGTTTTGTCTTAAAGTTGTACCGTCAACGAACAACTTGTTTCGTTCAACGGAATATGTGCTTTTGAATGGCGCAAGAAGAAGCCACATGATGGACGCAGAATCATACTTTTGTATAGTGAGGACGGAGCTTGGAGAATGTTTGTCCCTGTATTACGTGAGACGATTGTCTAGGTACATGACAAAAATTGTACTGTCACAGTGAATGATAAGTTCTTTTTGGTACCTCTTGCAAAGGAAATGTCGTAGAAGGATTCTCTAACCATGGTAGGCATCGTGAGAATGAATAAACTCGAAGTTCGAAAATCCTAAACTTGTAACGGCAGTACCTGCAAATATAGAAAAAATAATGTTCAATAAAACGAAGACTTATCTCTTCTACGCTTGGAGAAAAATAAGGTAATACAAATGCTGTCGACTTTAGACCATGACGTAGAAATAAATACAGACACCAAAGAGCTAGAAGTGCTGGAAGCGTAAGATAGTCCTGAGATCCTTTCGACATTATACGCTAACGGTATATACGACAGCTCAAAAAATGAATCGGTGGCCAATGCGGATGGTTTATGCTACGATGGATCAAGCTGTTGTCAACTCCCTAATTACGAGCAATATGAAGCCTGAAAACAGTTGTCGGAACCATAATTTTTACATGGATTGGCTATCCTGTTCGAAGCATTATATTTTGCAATATGTCAATTGTTGCTCAGACAAATAATTATTTTGATCGCAGCAACTTTTAATTTTCATGGTCGAGTAGCTTCTAATTTTCCCCTTGGTCGTTAAGATCGATTGGTTAAAAAAAAAATTAATAGCAGAAAAACAATTGAGGTTATAAACCACCCTAGTAGTCCTGGAAAGATTTTGAAAAATATGTCGGTCTCGAGAGTGTTACAACATTTTTGTACAGTTTCTATTTTTGTATCTTTTATTATATTTGCTTTTATAAGGTATATAATATATGCCTACATGACACATGATGTTACACATAGAAACCTATTTTTATATGGATGTGATTTTTACATATTTTTATCCGCCATATTGGATCTACCATTTTGTTTATAAATTCTGATTATAAATTTGAAATCGGTAACTCAAAAAATTTTTGGAAATAAACATTTATGCAAATTGAACAAATCGAAAAATATTGTTTCGAAGTGTTAATTCAGTAATTCAATAAGTTTTTCGGTTTGGATTAGCGAAATAAACGTTTATAAATAATTTTACTCTGCTCCTTATTCATACATAAAGGATTTCTATTTGAGTATAATAATAGATGTTCATATGTATAGATCAATAGCATGGATAAGTTGGTCAATGTATCTAACTAATTTAATGTAGCCTGACACAGTAATTTCGCTGTTTATTTTGTAATATACACTGAATACTTTATCGTGGGCAAATACATGTAACAAAGTGAGGACATAAGCAGAATAATAAACAAGAAGCATGCAAATTCAATAAAATTCCGAGTGGCATTAACGTTAAACTAACCACGAAAATAAAAAGCTTTCCAAGTATACTAAAACGACGAAAAATATACGTTGATACGTAACAAGTGAGTGGGACAATCGATAAAAAAGAAAAATTCTTTTTTGCTTTCGGAAATCGTTCAAGCGTTGCCTGCCTAAAAGATTCAAGTTTCTCGGGTGTACATAATTCTATTTACGTTCATTAAAGTTATTTTCGTGATAGATACATCGTAAAGGACAGAAGCTCAGAATGAAAATTACAAGCACCGACATTGTGGCAATTTACAAGTACACTGAATAATTTTGATTCAGCGACGTATCGGTTGACGTAACATATGTATTTGTCTAGTAAATTCATATTTACATGTCGAATTCATTTTACGAATTTTCCTTATAGTGATTTACGATATAGCATTGTATTACGCATTAGACGTGCTCAATAGGGAACGAACTACTTTGATCAAATCTCCCTAAATTTCAAACGGCAGGTAGTTTGTAGTGAGGAAATTATGACGCTTTTTGATATACATATATGTACCTACATATGTATATCTCTATAACGAATATTTCTCTTTGATAATGTTTAAATTCCAATTAAATCAGAATATTGTTATTGGTAAATATGAAAAATCAAATTTCTTAAGAAACGCAATATCGAAAAATATACATTATATTCTCGATTGAATAAGTAGACTGTTTGCAGTAAATTGAAAGCATGAAAGAAAGTTTGAGCTTTGCTGAAATAATAATAATGAAAGGTAAAATTAACTCCAAGTAGCATTTCCTATGGTGAATAATATTTCAATATTTAACTCGTTGGCCAAATAAAGTTTTCAGCTCTTAAAAAGGTATTATGATCGACAGTTTAATATTAGATGTTGCAATACTGGTAGGTCCAAAAATTTTTGGTACAACCAAGAAGGGGTTGATGCTTTAAAAAAAAAGGTGAAATTGCAACAACAATTTTTTTTATGCGAGGCTTTGTTTTTTTAAGAAAATTCTTTTTTGATATTTGTCCAAACGTTTAGTGTATCTCACTCAAGATCACTCTTTGCTTTTGTTTTTCTATACATAATTAAGATTCATCGTGTCCGATATTATTTCATTTGTATTCTGTCAGAATATGCTTCTGGCGCAGTTGATCATTACAGAATGGTTCTTAGGGAAATCCGCTCAACGTATTCAAAGCAGAGTGCACGAGTACTGCACTGATAATCAAAGTGAATTTGTTCAAAAACGAAGTTATTGATAAAGAATCAGCCCCTTCTCTACTGTACTAAGAATTTTGGCCCACCCTGTATATGTAGTGACTGCACGGAATTGTAAAGTAAATGAGAAGAGCGCATAAGGATGGAGCGGGTCGCCCAGCGCAGTGTATGTACTACTGTGTGAAAAGGAGTCAGCGCTGCTGTGGATGGCAAGGAAGACGAAGGAAGCGTATTGAGGGTATTAGGAGTAGTAGGTAGTAGCTGCACTAGCCAGGTCTAGTACGTAGTAGAGACACTGGTGGTAGTAATAGTATCAGAAGTGGTAGCGCAGGAATAGTAGTGGTTCCTCGTGGTTTGTGGTTTGGAGCTTGCAAGCCCGAGAGCGTGGCGATGATGGCCGATGAGCGGCGGAACTGTGCGAAAGGACGGGAAGCTCGCGATTTGAGCGGCAGTCTCTCTTTGCCGCTTAGAGTGCGAGGTCGGGTGTTACGGTGATTCCTTTCAGGATCGACCGATTCGTGTTGTCGTATCGTGACGCGTCGCGTGTCATATTGGACTTGATTTTGTTTTTTAAAACAAGAAAGAGGAGGAGAAGGTGAAACATTCTTTTTCTTGGATACAAAGTCTTGTTAAATTTCTAACAGAAAGAAAGGAGCTTTCTCAAGATGAGGAGGACTTTACCCAGACTGTGGTCCAGATTCAAAAGGAAACGCATTGGCGGAGGAAGACACCACGTGCACAACTTTCTTGTTTTCGGCCACATTTTCCTTATACTGCTGCCCGGTGAGTCTTGCTTGTTTTTTTTACATGTGTGTACAAATGCGAAAAAGATCTATTTGTTAAAGTTTTTCTTATATGTTGGAAAATCGTAGCAGTGTACTTCGTCTATTTTGCCGCAAATATGGATAATGGAAACTGACAGGTTGAAATTGTTTTTCGCATTTTGACAACATAATTTCCGCTTATGGGGTACGGCAAGAGATGCGATCCATTGGTGCAATTCTTGTGTATCTGAAGAATTTCGTTGTATAGAAAATACTCTATGCTGGATCGTAGGATGAGAATGGAAAATAGAGGAATCAAGAGGATGAATTGATTCCATTTTGGGAAACAGCTGAGTGCAAAGTTAACTTTCGAATTGAGTTAACACTTGATTGTTGGATAGGGTTTGCTACTATGGTATAGTTTACACGTGGAGAAGGGATAAAGTCGATGCGAAATTGTTGCAGTGCAAACTCGACTGTAATTTTTCGACGAGTTTCCAAATTCTCTTTCCTTTATTCAAATCATGTAAAAATATTTTCAGGCTATCTTGTTGATGTCGGTATTGCAAATGTCTTTAGTTATTATCACTTGAGCTATCGCTGCTTGGTCTTTTTATAATTATAGAACAGTCGCGGGATATGTAATTATCTGTGCTTACACTACATAATCCGCTACACACAACTAATTATAAGTGCAAAGTTAACTTCGCTGCTTAAATTCTTAAATGAGTAAAAGGTCGTGGCGCCATTAACCAACCCTTAAATAGCTGCGCTGCTATTTTTTTAAAGCTTGAGAGTCCAAGCTTGGATGATGGCTACGTGTCAGGTCAGTGTAGACTGGAGAATTGATTTAAAAATATTAACGGCTTCTTCTGTCTCTTTCTGTCTCTATAGAACATTTATATGGAATTTCATTCTATCGAAAATTCCGAAGTAAATGGGTCGATTTTTACGTTAGCGAATTTTTATGAACGTTACATTTTTTGAATACCAGCGCTAGGAATTTTTTGAACTGTTTCAAACTTCATTGTATCCCCTAATTGAATATTCGGGCACCTTTTATCACGAGGTCAGGGTGAATTTTTTCGAAGGTGCTTTGGTCCATTCAAGAACATAACCGAGTTCGTTACAAGAGAAGTTGTAATACTAACAGGAATGAAGTTATCGTTGCTCTGGTAGGGTCTGGTGGATTGGACTTTTCATTTTGTGTGGAGAAAAAAAGTCATTATACGTCAACGTGGTTCCTGACTGGTTTAAGAAAGTTTTGAGCTATTATTTTTCTGACTTATAAAATTCTTCGATTATTACCTTTCGTTACTTTTCCCTGCTTATTTCAAATATTTACTTCAGGTTTTGTTTGCAATGCAATTTGCAATGCAATTTTATAGTTTGTTAGCAGGGATATGCATAATTTAATTTAAAAAAAAATAACGAGTGGTTACACTTTTTCATTCGAATGTGCCCATCCCTGTTTGTTAGTCATTCTCTTGTTCTGCCTTTTTCACACCTCGACAAAGCCAGCACCGCCACACATAAAAATTCAATAAGAACCTGTATCATATTTAAGGGCTCATTTTAGGCTAATTCAATATCCTTTACCTAAATTTAATGCTCCTCAATTTTTATTGTAAATCCTGTGGCGATGGTAGTTCGTCCGCGGTTTGTTTTACTCTTGCGTAACAGCCCACACGGTACAAACATTTCAAAGATATCCCTTGGACGTCTTACGAACGTACAGATGCCGTGTGGACGTCTCACAGACATCTTGTGCTGCCTGGAAAGTGATATTTTTGCCTTAAAGAATTCTCCGTACACATATAAACGTATTTCATTTTGATGTAACATGTATGCAATGCATGAAATGATAATTATTTGAAAATGCAAACTCAGAAACCTAGCGATACTCTCCTTTAATGCCAACGAAATGTAATATCGGATATTGCAATCTTCTGTGTACTGTCGCTGTAAATAAACATTCGAGGACTTTATCAAAAATTTCCTGTATCACTAGGCTAGCCACCTGTAGGATTTTTTTGCTTCTAGAACTGCAACGCTTTTTTTGCTTTATCTACCTTTACGTATTCATGAAAGTCTTCATATACCGATAACGATTGCTTTTCCATGAATGCAGAGATTTGCCCAAGCAACGAAGAAAATTTTTCAAACGATGCCACTTAAAACTCCTATACATATTCATCGTGATAAACTTAATATAAATCGTGACAACGAATGCAAATCTCAGTGTCATTTTTTTTTCGTTTTTCCTCGTCTTGGCTCGTATATTTTCTCGGCATTAGCGACACTGCATCAAATAACCACGTATCAGAATTCGTCCTTCTCGTTAAGTTCGCGTGGGTATAATTTTGATGAAGCTTTATAAAGGGATGACATTTACGGATTGTAATTAGCAGCGTGTATCCCAATGAGAGAGCTTAACGAATATACTCAGGAGTGTAATATCGATTAAGGAATACTGTAAAGTATAGAGCTAGTTCCCAAATGACAGAAATGCGATCCTTTGTCCTTGACGTAACATCGCTATTAAAAGTCGATAGACTGCGAAGCCATGAAATATTTATTTCTTGTGAAAATCGCACTTTTTTTCTTCTCCGTCTGTCTTACTTACCTTATAGATTTCATCGTTCTCCTTGGCAATCCGCAACTTGGTCGGTAGGACTTTCATGTCCTTTCAGCATCATGAAAATCCTATTCGCCCGTAGCTGCAATGAAAACGGTCCCGCGTTACTGGCTGCAAAAGTGCTTTCCTTACCTACCTACCTACCAATGTACTATTCCCCAATGAAAATACTCGGACACTTCCTGTTGGGATGCGAAATAGCTTTCTGTCGGGCAACGAAAACGTCCGGCCTGTCCAGGGACTTGGGGTGGCTGTCGCCGGGTCTAGCGAGTTTCGTGTCGTCGCATCGTTATCATTGTCTAGCGAGTATAACATTATAGAGGAGGTAGTAGGTCGGTGGGCAGGCAGGTATCACGGGGAAGTAGGAAGGGAAAGGGAGGAATTTATACCTCTGAATGTGACACGCTGACGACGGGTAAATTCACAAAGCTGCAAATATATATTTTATACGACGGACTACGTCGCTAAATCCTAACGAATTGGGAAACTGGACTACGCATAGATCTCCATACAATTCGTTATCGTATATGCTTAAAAATGTACACGTGTATCTTACGCGTTAGTCCCCGTTGAAGAAAATTCCTAAAGGCAATTTCGGTGAATATTATAGACAATCGATTTCTTTACAAAGTATATGTAGTAATCTGAGTGTTGATACGATAAATGATTTTTAAATTTCTTTCAAGCAACATTTCATTTTCTACGCTCGCATCTCCCATACCGAGTCTCATAACTCACGACTATATTACTATATATACATATATCGAATTATATCAGAACATTAGAAACGCGCACGAACGAACAATTGATTATAATTTATTGTAATGGGAGATCATCTGATGTACCGAGGACAGCTAAGCGGTGTGGCAATTTATCCGGGACGATATCCTGCGTGATGAGGTTTCAGCGTGACTGGTGAGACGATGGCAATTTATCTGAAATCCGTTAACCATCGATGCGGCACTTATTTTTTTTGAGCTTTCCTTTTGACTCGCTATATCGATGGTTTTTCTATCTGTGATAATTTAATACATGCGTCTTTAGGACAGGTTTGCGACAACAGGGACACGCATTCGACATCTCTCATAAACTAACACTTAGGATAGATGGGCGACTCGCAATGTACATTCGCTAAGTTTAATTGAATATTGATAAGTGGTTGGTGTTTGCTTACACAGGTAGGTTTTCACTACGATGTAATTTATAATTGTTATACGCAAGGAAAATCAGCTGACGATATGGCTTGACGTAAATTTCACTTTGTCCAGGTCGCAAGGTAGACTTGCAACGAGCATTTATAGTCGAAGCTCCCCTCAACCTGGAACAGGGGAGGGGGATATGGTTCGCAATTAAAAGTCAGGACCTCGACAGTGCGCTAGTTACAGTCGACTAATTACTAGGCGACAGTGGGTGGGTTGGGGGGGAGTGGGGTAGGCCAAGGAAAGTAGCCAGGAGAACAGCAAAAAGCCACGTCGGAAATATTTTCTTGGAAAGCCTTTCGCAAACTTGGCATCCGCCGTTCGCTTTTGTGTACCGTTGAAATTGGTATGCTCTGAAAAAGCTCGGTTTTCCATTGACCAGTTGAGAGAAGTGGTTACTCGTATAGCGATAAAACAAAGTGAGTGACTTATGGTAATTGGATGTGGTGGGATTTCGCAAGAGAAATGGACATTGTTCTTGGATCTTGAAAACGAGTTATATGTAATTTATATCGCAGTTTCTGTTCGTAACAGCGATTGCTTGTGGAAAAATGAACGCGAGGATCGTTTTGTTTAAGGCAGCTTTTATCAATTAACTATAATGCCTAATGTCCTCTTAGAAACCACGGCGCTTCCTCGTTGGCAAGTGTACAGGTCGATTAGGAAGTTTACAGGCCGTTTAAAAAGTGGCATTCTGCCCTGCCATTATACTCGGCGTACATATAAAGCAGTAGAGATGCGGCGCCGCGATAAGCCAACCAAGAGTTTCAGTCGCTTAGAGGCAAGTCGCGAAAAGTCTCTCTATACGTTTATAATTCTCTTTTTATCTTGATCGTTACATGTTTAAGTAAAAGGGGCAGACGCGGCAGTGGGCGCATGCGATTTTATCGCTACTTTCATATTTGATGGACCTACTCGAGCATCAAGTAAAGAAGAAAAATGGAACTGACAAGTGGCGCATGCCAATGGGTACCTAAACTGTGCAAAATACCGTATGAAAAAGTTCCCGACCCTATTTTGCCTATTGTCTCTGGCACCCCTGAATTCTTACAGTGTTGTCGCTGCGTCCCCTGTTCTTTCGGGAGTTGCCAACCCTGTCTGATAAAAAGGGTAGCTAGGCAGAAACTAGCGAAAGAAAACGATGGAAATTCCTGCGGATGGCAGAGTCTGGTTTTACTTCCTGTCTTGCCCAGTCTCCGCTATTATATCCATTGCACGTTGAAAAACAATGAAGTGCTATTTTCGGAGTTACCTTTTATAGCGTAAATCTTAATTTCATTTTTTTTTTCGTGTCCAAGTCAGACGTATTTTTCTCTTTAAATTGTACTTGCGGGCAATGAAATTGGGTAGCTCAAATTACGGTTGTGCGTTGCAAGTACCTACTTACTTATGTTTAATCTGCCAGAAAGTTGGTTCAATTCGAAATTGAATTTGGGCAATATGGTAGGTAATATTCTTGGATACGGTGCGCGGTACGTGGTTACATATTTTTCCCTTCGTTCGCGTTTTTACGGGCATTTCAATTTTCATCAATTTCTTCTGGGTGGGTCTCTGCGTCTCCTATGATCCAGCACGCGATACACGAAAGGAATAATGACGTTCCGAATTCATTTTTATTATTTCTATAATAACCTTCTTTTCTCACAAATAGACTATCAGTTTGTCTTATCGTGAAATCAAATGGAATTTTTCAATTTGAAATGAGATTTAAAAAAAACTCCAAGAACGCGGAATATTCTTTCAGAAAACGTAAGGCGCAGTAGAAAAATACATTACGGCTTAAGGCGCTATATGCATCGACTGCACCCGCTGTCTCCAATGTCACAAAAAGGGGGAAAATTTTACGTCTGAATCGAACGGAAATGAGATTACCTAATATTCCCGGGTTTGACGGTAACATCGACATATAGTATGAGCTACGCAATCCCTACTTTAGATCCTTTGAAAAAGCGTTCGCTTAAATAAGCAAAGATGAAACGAGGTGACAACCAATCGCTCCCCTTTTCTAATGCTCCTATTGACTACTTACTCCATACTTTCGTACTACGGCTGCTGATTGGAAAGAGACAGGGCTTGGCCACCACCAGTCGCTATCTATTTCTTTCAGCCGACCATTTTTTCTATGTCTATCTATGCGTAGTCAATATTATACGTCGATGAGATGTGCTACTTCAGCTGGAATATACTATAATTCTATTCTTATTAACGATCATTGCATATCCCTTCTTGGTTCTCTCTCTCATGTTATATTTCACTTCAGTACTTTTTGACAATGGTTGATATATCCATAGAGACATACCAAATAAATGAGAAACATTAAAGCGTATACATTAGTAGCATCAATTTGTAGAACGACAGCTCCTAATCGGTATATAGAATCTCTTAATTATTCTTGTGGGTGTGTTATACTTGATTCACGTGTATATACATATATATTTAAGGGCTAGTATCTCATCTACGTGGAGTTAGGCTTATAGATACTTAATTCTAACCAAATTTCGTAACGTCAAACCATACCGATTAGCCTACAGGGCTTTTCAAATATTGGCAAGTTTCCACTCAAGACTCCCAAAGGGTTAATGTAACAGTATAAAGTTATAGAGATTCCCCAGGCATACATATACACACCACGTGTACTGATCCACCGCCACGCTCATTCGGCAATTTACAAACTGCCTTCACTTTAACAGGTTGCCAATTTCGTAGCGAGTAAAAGCTACAATTTTCCATGATTCTATAACTATAAACTTTCAGTCCAATCGATGCGGCAAATAACGGCAAACGGAGAACGCATAATGGCGACATATAACGTAGAAACGTAAAATGCCGATATGTTACCGTGATACCAGACTATACTATTATTTCCCTTTTAGTTTCGCGGATAAGGTTGGTACGACTGGTCTATACTAGCTCTACGTTTGGATCTAAACTGGAAGCAGGGCTACGGAAGCGTGTAATAACCGCATATATAATCGTGACTATAGGACTGGTCTCTTGTAACTATATACATACGTCATAGGGAGTATATGTGGAGAGTACAATTCATATATCTATATCTATGAGGACGATTCAGGAATGTATACATATATATATATATATACATACACAAAGGAAGGTACTATGGGGCTAAAGTGGTATGTGCTGCTGCTGAGCCCAGCAATGCACCCTCCACCTACCTCACTGGCACTCACATCTACGTATGGACTCTACAATTCTCCCTGGAACCTCCAACCTCCAATCTTCAACCTTCTCTACTGCCGTTCTAGGCCGGGTTATCTTTATCGGAGGTAGCGGGCCACATAAATCGAAGTGTTTACTCGGCAGAGGCCAAGCGCGCTGCCAGCGCAAACTCACAGCTAATAATGAGGCGTCTCGTCCTCTCGCACTCTGGCTCTTCCCTTCGTCATGAATTTCTGGCTATGTACACCTCACTTGGCGTTCTTGGTTTACCTTGAATCCTGACCGTAACCATAGCTCAGTTACAGCCTCGTTGCAAGGATGAGAGAAAGCAGTGGAGTAACTTTGGTAACTGCTATTCGTGTACCGCCGAAACCATATTTTGACGAAACATCTATTTGTCCGAGGGTGGGATGTTTCGTAAGGGGCACTGAGAATTTATTATATTCGCTTAGATACCGTACAGATGTGCCTGTAACGTAAGTAACCATGGTAACTCCGAAAAAGTTGAAGAAGAGCTGCGACTATTTCGGAAATGGAAATTTTGTCATTTTCAGGAAGACGAAAAAATTTCAACTACGACGTAAATGGTTGCACCGAAGTCGAGGCAATCGATGTTTCTTTATTCTCTTATTTTTTTGTATTTTTGATTTTCTGTCTCTATTGCTGGAAAACCTTTCCTGGGGCTGATGATTGAATTTAGTTATCCAATAAGATCGTCAAACATTTTGGTTAGATAACTTTGTTATTTGGAAGCAAGTGTAGCTATAGAATTGGATAAGTGCAGTGTTAAACAAACTTTGTCAGGCTAATAAAAATAAATAATAACTCCCTACGGAAAGGCAACCGAGAAACGAATGAATGTCTGTCCTCCACAGACAGAGCCTTTTATAATCTCCGGAGTATTAGTCACGGACCAATCAAAACCCTTGAGGGCTTTGGTCTGCTCGAAACTCCAGCTGCGGCAGATTCTTAGAATACGTATACCTAAGCAAGCCGTTGTTGTTTAGTCTGGGGGACGTTGTTTGCTTCCTACGGTTTAACCTAACCTAACCATACAAATACTATAGCAGCGAGAATTTTCTATTTTATATAATGTTACACAGATATCTTTAATGTTTTTTAGTCGCAATGCTCTTCGTCGATTTCTCTTGGAAAAGTTTTAGTCTCAGGGTTAGTATCCTTGCAGGGAATTCTACGAGGTACAGTAATAGCGCAGAAGACGATATTAAAGGTTTTCAAAGATGCAATTCAGTTTGCTGGTTTGAAACAGCTGAGTTATCGTTTCACAGGGTCTTTCCGTTTGGACCTTCCCTTGGAAAAGTGCAGAATCCGCTGGTGCATTACCTAGGGTTTGCCTATAGATTTTACGTGTAGGTGCCGTAGATCGGGCAGATCGTGGTTAGGGGTTGGAAATTGAATTTTTCGTCTGAAAGTGCAGGATACACTATGCACCGGGTATACACGTACTGCAGTGGTATATATGCATTGACGTCGAGTACATCGTGGAGATTGGCCTCGTTTTTAAGCCATGAAATGATTGCTTTTCTAGATTTCAATAATTTTTTTTACTTTGTTTTTGGTGTTTTCTTTCTGGTAATGCCTATTTCTCGTATCTATCTCTCACTCGTATGCTGCCCTTCACCTTCATATTCTATTTTGAGATGTTCACTTGTTTATAAAAAAAACACTGCTTCGCGTCTTATTGAGTCTCGAACGGCCGCCACGTTCAGACTGTCAACTTTCGCAAATTGCTCAAGCATAGCCTGCGACACGTGGACTACGTGATTAAAACTTTAATTAAGAGACGCGAGTCTAGCCTTTTTACTGCGATTTAAAGAACGTCGAGACGCCATTACTCGCTGCGTTATCCAGGAACGTATTAATATCGTGCTGGATGTCGTTAGAATATCTTTCAAATATACATTTCAAACACTATAATGTCTGAAATTGTTGTTTGCTTAAATACAACTAGGGGGTTTTTCAAGACTTATTTGTTTATCGGTAAAATCGATTCCACGTTTACCGTCACTCAGTGAATAAGTTTGTGGAAATAATTTTTCTACTGGGAATAGTAAATAAAGACACTCCAAGACATTCACCACGTCCATTCAACTCTCGTATCCTCGATAACTCAAAATATATCATATGTACAAGAAGAAGGTTGAAGAAAACTGAGTTTGTTCGACCACTTTTTTTTTCTTCTGACATTCATAACTCGTAATGTTGCCACAGCGTTTCTAACGTTACCGGCCATCGTTTTCGGGAAATATGGTAGGTACTATAGTCGCTTAGCACTGAAAGTTTTGTTTTATAATGATTTCCTTACATCCATATCGATAGACAGCCAAATCTCCCACATGGTCAAACATCCCCAGTCTCGCCCGCTATTGCCAATAACTTTGCACTCTTTTATAAGCTGTCATAAAAGAATGTGAAAAGTGCGGTAGTAAAGTTCTGTTTAATGCCTTTGTGGCTTCACTTATATAGTTACTGGTCACTCCATTTATAATATGAGGGAGACACTTATACTATACGATTTGAAGTCCCGAGAATTCAGGAACAAGGGTGGTTGCTGTACTTTGGCTATGTCGATAAATTGAACTCTACTATCATATAGTTGTTGATTTACAGTTAGACATTATGAAACATGTAAGACGTGATATTTGTTATTCATACAGATAACTATTAAAAAAAATTGTGTCAGATCAATTTGGTAGTACTGCCATGTTGATATCAATTTGCTTTTACGCAACGTGATATTTCTCATTGCTACGTTCAGCTCTTTTTTGTCACACTTAATTTTTTCGTGAAACCTAAGCTTGAACAATTTTTTGAAAATTTTCATCTGCACTATGTAAACTAGTACTGGTTATTATATTATTTATAGACTTACTGCCACAAAATTTTTTTCGTAGCAAATATGCTTTAATATGTCGTATGAGTCCCTCTTCGGCTCAAGTATAAAATCAGCCATGTGTGTTCGATTTTTCGATTCAGTGGTTTTGGCCGTATTTCCAAGAAAGACTTTACAAGGTGTGCTACACCAATACAATGGAGTGGCAATATAGTTGTACACTGCGGTCGTCCATTTGGAAACTACCAAAAAGCCCAAGCAAATTATATATTCGATCAAATATATAGTCGAGTCGCGACATCAGATTACGATTTTGACAAATGGAACATAACCTATTTTCTACATTTTATCAGGTGCTATTTAAATATGGAAAAAAAGGTATTCCACTGAACTCGGATTGAGTATACTTAAATTAATCATGGCAATAGTTAATACATTATGCTTAATTTGTTTTTCAAAGTTATTTTGGAATTTACGGCGTATATAGGTACGCACATGGACTAGCGTGTCTTTCAGAAAAATGTAGATTTTTAATTTTCATGGTATACCAACTTGTGTCTATGCTCTCTTTCATTCCAGAAGAAAGTTCTATACTAGAGTTTAAGAACAGGTAGGACTTTGTTCTCGCTTTCAAGTCTTCGGGAACCTCTGATTTTTCTCTTGACATCCAAGCGCAAGAAAATTGCGCGAAAGAGAGAAAGGCAGACAGAGAACGAGAGAGTGAGTAGGAGGTGGTCGAGCGGTGGTAAGGGGGGCAGTCGGGATGGCAAAAGAGAGTAGCCAGATAAAATAGCAGCTTCCCGCACGAATTTAATTACGCGGACAATCCTAGCAGCCGTATTTTATTTTACTTTTTTTATATTTTTATATCCTTTATTTTATTCCATTTCATTTCATTTCACTTCACTCGTTCCTGACTACAGCGCGAAATTCCTCTGCGAATTAACGGAGTACAATGATAGTCCCTTTTATCTTTGATGAAGTTTAATTTTTCGTATCCTCTTCAATTAGCATCAGTTACCTGCTGTACGGTTGGTACGTATTTTTTCTTGATTTAACGTGAATTCGACTTTTCAATGTCTCGTTATTTCTCATTGTTATCTTTTCGAGGACTTTTGTTCGATCGAACATCATTTTATCTATAAGCTTAGCATACGTATACGAGATGTGATACCATTACACGAATCTGTGTAGCTGTGAATGAACGTGAAATTTGTTTTCTTTTTATTGAAAAAAAATACCTCGTATCAAAGCACTGCCTTGGATTCACTTATAGCCCCGCACAGAATGGAAATAAAATGTTTAAACACTTGGCATTCAATGCTTGCATTCGTTTGAGAGTTATCTTCCATTTCATAGCTAAGAGGCAGCACACTTGGAGTCAGTCACTCTTAGCAAGTTATGGTGCTAGGAGCTTTTTGGCGGTTACGTAATAACCATCGACACGTCAGTTGATTAGCGTATTGCCACGCCTAATCGTACACTGGATTCAAATTGGAAAAGCGATTTTTATTTAGTATAAGGCAAATGTAATTGGGTAAGAAACGTGTAAATGACATTTAATGAGCAATTGATACGGATGATGTCCATGAAAGAATTAATCCTTGATATGAATTCACGATACGAATTTATGGTATGAACTCATGATATGTAATTAAATCCACGAAAGAAAATTTTTTGACAATTATTGCCCACGTTGGCAATATCGCAGTTTATGGACTAACGAGTACTCGCATTCAATATAATGGAATTGACGTAACCCTAATTCCCTGCTAATTGGAATTCTAAGCAATTCTAATCGATTGATTCGATCGAATAGGTGCGTCCGACCATTCAATTGGTTCTTATATGCCCCTCAAAGGTTCATGCTTTTTCTCTCAATTCCGTCTTATCGTCATATACGCGTACAATGGAATTTTCTGCTATTCCATTAAATCTTTTTTGCGTAAAATGGTTATCTTATCGTTTTTACTCGTTTATCCTGTTTCCTCCTGTTGTCGATGCTGCTGATGTTACTCTTGCAATCGTAATATTTCATATAGAGATTATTCAACGTGGACGTTTTTCACAGTTGCATAATAATATTTCAATGTAATATTGACACGGGTCAGAATTAGATGATTTTTCCTAGTTTCGTTTATTGAATTCGATCACCAGAGTGACGAAGTAGGTCACTGTGAGTCCTCGGGAAGATTCGAGGGGACTCAAGAGGGGTAGGTAAAGGGTGTCACAGAAAACGAGACGGACTCTCGTTGTCCTTCTCTCTGGCTACGAGGGTGACACTGCGAGAGCCGCGTAAGGTCGAAGTGACTCTTTGCCGTATTTGGCGTCAGGAAATGTGTGACGCAAATACGATAGAAGGGATGAAATTGTATTTGGTTAATTTGAGAATCGAGGATTAACGAAAAATTGAATTCGAATGCGTGGGATGTGAGAGGGGTTGACCATAGATAATCACGGTTATTTGTTTTTCATTTTTTTTTAAAAGGGATTTTGGATATTTAGTTTATTTTTATTTTATTTATTATTTTTATTTATTACATTTTTTGTCAACCCTTGGAAAATGGCTGTTATTTTTATTACACGTGCCCCGTCTCTGTCTTTCTCATGAACTCTCTTGTCTTTCTCTGCTCCTTGGACACTTCTGTCATAATTTTCAGTTGCTCGTCCTATTTCTTTGCATTTTCTTTTTTCTTGCTTCTCGTCAGTTTTTCCTACAGACTGGTCGGCCGCTTGTTTTCTTGCGAATTCCTTTTTCCTCATGGATGCCCATGTGCCACCGCTGAAAAGGGAGCAGTAAATTATAAAAAAAAAAAGAGATAAAAAATGTGGACAGGGAAGGTCCGCCCTTGGAATGCAATCAGGTCCGGCGAACCGTAAGGTGACGTAAATTTAATGAGGATATGATCCCGCTGACATTTTTCTCTTGTTTTTCTTCGTCTTTCGTTTTTAATGTAAACCTAATTCATACAACCTGTACACACGTATATGTATAGTTCTATATTAAGGATTCATTGACAAATTGTGCTTACGTTAGCTAGGCACGTGTCTGCTTAGTCCAAATTATTTATTACCACGTCCATAATTATACAACATTAATAATTAATCTTAAACAGTGCGAAAACACATCAAGTATTTTTATCACTCTATATATTACCGACATTATATATATTTCAGCGAGGATTGATTACAGGAATCGAAGGCAAAACATATGCAAAATATCAACTCATGTGTGTTAAATTTAAAAATATAATATGCATATAAGGCAATATTATTTTTCTAATGCAATTCATGAAAAAATTTACTAAAATATGTATCAACTCAGTATCATTCAGCAATTGACGATTTTTCATGTACAGCTTAGTCGCTCCCGACTAGATTTTTATAATATGGATAGTCAATGACGTTTTAACAATAGTGGCTGCCCTGCTCCTATAGCCACAGCACGTACAGCTATAAATGATGAAACTTGAGGCCACGAAGAGTTGACACTCCGAATCGACATTCTGACTGGCACTGGTGTACTTTACATGATAATGTAACTTCAATCGTCTTTCTGCGTAGAACGATACACACGTGTTTCTTTGCTTTAGAAAAGACGAATCCTTTGACGTGGCATCGGTATCCATGAATACTTATTTTTCCTATTTTGAAAAATACTTTAATGACAATCAGTCACAATGATTAATTACTCTAGAAATATAATACAGCCCCGTTAAAAACAGCATGATCTAACATTAGAGAAACAGGTTAAACTTTATCTGTTAATTACTACTGTTCATAGTAGAATATTAATAACTTGAAGTTTTTTTTTTCTTTTTGCGATTATGGTAGTGCGTATTCCTAACATTCCTGCTATTCCTAACATTGATTATTAGCTGTGTACCTCTCTCCTTTTCAAGTATAATCATTCACAGTTCACAGCTACGGTCTTTCTGGGACAGTCTCTTTGTTTTTTTTACCTTCCATCCTTTTTTTGTCCTTTTTACATTTTCGGAACGCGGTATAATTTCAATGTTACAGCTCGTAATTACGTTTGGCTAATACAGGTGCTCCACCTATGTTATTCAGTTACGCACCGTGTACGTCAACGGTGGAGAAGACTATTCATTTGGTCGCCACGTACGATTCTCTCCTTTCCTCTCTCTCTCTCTCTCTCTCTCTCTCTCTCTCTCTCTCTCTCTCTCTCTCTCTCTCTCTCTCTCTCTCTCTCTTTCCTCTCTTCTGAGTGAAACGGTGGTTTTTTTTAACTCCCCTCCTCCCTCCCTCTGTAACTCTATCTGTTTCAATCCCTCAGTCGCGTTCTCTTCATTCCCATCCATGCTCTGGACCCTCTTTCGCACCCACCCATCCTCTCTCTGATTCCTCTCCGTTAATAGGGAAGAGAATAAAAAAACCGTATGGACGCCTGTTGATTTTCCGCGATATATCAGTACCAGTGGATGGCCGATACCTCTGGGGAAAACATCGACCTGGCGACAGTATCCACAATATTGACGGTATTCATGATATTTACAGTATCTACGGTATGTGCAGTGTCCAACGGCAGTATCTATGGTATATTCATACTGTCCACGTAACTGGAGGGAGAATTGATCAATGTCAGTACCTATGGGTATAGGGTAGACGTAATATACTACGCGTAAAAAATTCTTTCGTAAAGCTTGCGGGTAATAGCTTGGAGGGAATTAGCGCGTTTTCGGATAATTGGAAAATGTTGGTACGTCCTATATGTACGTAATACCAATGATAAACGTGCGAGCGAACATGAATTAAATTTTTTAAGAATTCGCCCGTACATCTCGAACCTTTCCAGACCTATAGGTATCTGATTCTATGCTAGTAGTAGACTAATGGACACATTTTGTCTACAAGTTAAACGGTAAAATACAAATGAATGAAACATTGCTGATGGTCGAAATACATTTTTATTACAGCACGCGAATCGATTTCTCTTTATTAGCCAGTGACGCGAACTTGAAAATTTACGAGAAACTAGGTAAAGTCCGAAGCACGTAATTTTTAGTCGAATATTTTTTTTAACCTGTCCCAATGTTTTTTTTTCACTTTTCAAAGAAATTCTTTGTTTTGCAGCAACACACTAGTTCGCTGCGCTCGGGCATGATTTTTTCATAATGTCCCTTTCCTCCCTTTTTTTACTCTCTTCGTACGGTACTGTTTTTCGTCCAGCCACCCCCTTGCGTAATGAAGCTCTTCCGACAGCAGTAGCTAATGAAAATATTATTTCAGTAACGTTATAGCACGGCTTGGCTGGTTACTATGCGTAGATACAGTGCTAGAAGTCTACCAGACTGTGGAGCGACTAGAAAACATATTATTAAAAGCCTTGCGTCGCTGCTGTACAGGTACCGCGCGCGTTGCATACAAGTCCCAGCGGTATGTGAACGAGCATACACGAAGGATCGAACGAGGCTAGTCAATTTCTGTACTTGCGTGTAGATATACCGGAGTCTCAAGTTTAGCTCTATCTGCGATTATACGTATGTACGTACGTCCCTCTTTCGGCAGCTATAACGTTTTTCTTCGCTTTCTCGATTTATCGCCTGTAAAAGAAGCGACGGGATAACGTAATGCCGAAGCCAGATGGGCGCAGATCGGCTGTTCTCGTACGCCATTCGTCCAGGGTCCATTCGCCAGCCAGCTCTACCTTCGGGGAAGGATTATAACGTGACGACGGATATGGTTTTGGCGAAAGTTTTAGCAGAGTATAATCGTGCCTTTCGGCTTACCGTGAATATTGCGCTTTTATGTCACCGCGTATATCTATATGTATCGCGAAAGAATCTGGTATATAAGTATTCAGTTTTTAGTTCGACTACCGAGTTCATTAGAGACTTTAAAAAAAAAAAGAAACGTTCGTAGACGCGTCGTTAAGTCGTAAGAGCCTCGTTACCAGTTTTCTTATTGGTAGGATAAAAATAAATGGGGGTTAGAACACGGGAACACCCTTAGTGGAAGGAAATTGTGTTGGCCGGCCAGTCAGCATCTCGAGCTATTCTTCTCGTGGCGTTTTCAGTAGCTCGTTTTCTTTGTTGTTCCATTAACTCTTATTTCTTGTTGACTGTTGTGCGCGCATGCGCACACTCCCTCGACCGGTCCTAATACCCCGAGAAACCTCGAGAGGGAGGTGGTGGTTCCTTCCTTTACAATCTGTACACCTTCTATGTTTATCATCCCACTTTTCTTTATATATACATATACTATATGCGTATACGTACTTTCTTTCTGCCCTCACAGCTATTACCGACTACGTGAAAAACCAAGAACCTTAACCCTTCTTCCGTGGTCGTGGCAGCGTGCACCGCAAAGCCACTCTTCGCTTCTGTCAAAGGGCTCGCAGCCTTTATTCACTCGTTGGCGTTGCGCCGTCGTATTACATGGCGCTTACATTTTAGCAGGCACAAAAAGCTCGCGAATTAATTCGAAAAGTCCTGAGACCAACGGCGCCCTGATAGATATCTTGGCCGGTTTTCCTTTTTTTTTTACTCGCGTGCACCAGACTTCTTTTATTATCGTTCTTGTTATTATTATTTCTCGTTTTAATCACGTCTCTGTCCTACTGCACCTTCGTATGAAAGTTTCGTATTCGCAGTGGCTTTGTTATCTGCGGGATATTCGTCATTGTTTCTATTAAGCTATTTCGAGCGTAAGATGAAAGTCTACGGAAATTATTAATTTTTTTGCTACACGATATTTCATCGCATAGCATCGTATTAAAAAATTTCAGGCTCGGTTACGGACCTTTGAATGATTAATTGTCGGTTTGAAAAATGAAATATTAGTATAGAGGCAAATGGGAAAAGCTCCCGTTCGCTTTTCTATTGCAGATTTTTCATGTTAATCATCTGAAATACAAAATATGCAATGGACTTAGTGGATTTCAGAGACTAAATATCCCGCTTAAGAAAGTGGAGTCACTGAAGAATGATTTCTCGACCTCATGTTAGAATCGTGGCGGTTTCCGCGGCGGGATAGCTGGCAACGCTGTACATCTTCATCCGTGCCGTCACCGTCGTCGGCGATTCGATTTTTGCAGAAAAAAATGAAAAATTCAAAATTAAATACATATTCTAAATTCCACATATTATATGCAACACAAAGTTCAATAAAAATTTTTCTAAAATCGTTTCACGGCAGTATAGCTTTGTACGCTCGCGAATATAAGACTTGAATCCCACGGGCCCGCTTAGGCACCCACAAAAAACGCACCTTCACGCCCTGAATACCTTAATACATTTGTCCTTTTTCAATGATTACTAAGCAGTACGTTAAAGTTGCCGTGTCATTTTATCATTATAAGAAGAGTGCAACGAATTTTTCGTCCAGGAAAAATCGTTTTTCGATATGCGAAAATTTATAGGGATTCTTAATGGCAGTCTCCATGTGGCGATCCTGCAAATCGAATATGTCCCAATTTTCTTGAGTGCGTTGCGGATCGCTACATTTACACGGAACGTTGGGCGTCCGATCCTCCATATATACATATGTATGTTGGGTATGTATAAACGCATGGTTAGTTTCATCACGTTTCCTTGTAAAAGTTAAGGATGGGCGAGGACTTGCTATCACCTTATCAATCTGTAAATTTATGTAAAATGGTGTAAACTAAATATTATCATGTCCCGAAACTTGGCAGAATTGATTATTCGAGACGCATATGAATATTAAAACACGAATATTTTCGAAGGAAATTATTGAGAAGATGTCGAGGGTCCATTAGCAGCATCTGTACTTCATTAAGGAGTACCCATCACATGTTATACAGTGGAGTCCGTTAATAGCGACATTCAAAGGACGGGAAAAGGATGTTGTACTAAAATGTCACGTAATAAGCAAAATGAAAATCCTATAGGAATTTGCATGAAAAGCAAACATATGAGGGCAAGTAGGATACGATATGCGGTCGAACGTTATAAGCGGAGTCGTAATAATCGTATCCCATTGTGTATCTTTGACCCTCAAAAGTAACCAGGATCACTCATAGCCTTATTCGTGAAAAGGTATTGATTTATTTTCCTGACTGAAAAAGTTGTTCAATTGAAAAATTTATAAACGTATATATATATTTAATGAAATAATTTGTAGTTTTAAGAACGTAGAAGTGCAGCCAAGATCCAAGGATACTTTTAATAAAGAATTTCGGGATGCGTCTGTGATCAAGATATTTGCATATCGAACGAGCGATCCTTTGTGCAATCTCGTGGAGCCGGCTTTGCGGATTCTCGAGTGTCCCTTTCTGCATGAGTTCGTTAGGTCAATAGTGCAGTTCCTGGTACCTGAGGACACTTTGACACACAATGCAGCCAATAGGCGAATTCGAGAGTGCGTTACGCAGCACCCTTGTGTTGTTTGCACCGGGACCCCGATGTACGCGTGCAGCTTATTCAGGCATCAGGCACCAGGCACCAGGCTCTGAGGCATCTGTTGCCCTTGTAACGAGTATTGCACTCTCGTCTCATGACTGCCGTGCTACATACATGAATGCAGTAGAGTTTCCTTCGTTATGGTATCTTCGCTTGCGGCCTAACGCCAACACCTACTGCAGCTTGCCATTATGTACGAAGAATTATTATGCACGTGTGCGCGACACTATATGGTGACGTTTTGACATTGATAATATTCGTCGAACGTATTCGTTGATACCTGCAAGCTTCAGATACCTGGTAGTGCTATTGATACTGAGTAAAAAAATATTTCGACCTTCTTGGATTGTTTATAGCTTTCTCTTTTCTTTATGTAAGTGCGAGAGAGATAGCGTTAACTACTGCGCATGCGTAAGAAAGAAATACAGGGACACCTGTATCGATGTCCGAAATCGTGAATTTCTTTAGAAATTAATCTAAAATGAAAACTTTTTATAACCTCGATATATTTTTATAGCCTCGATAGGAGTATCGTTGAAAAATATGAAATTTTTCAAAATTTCATTCGAAATTTATAGAAAAGCAATGCTTAATTTTGTATTTGAAACCGTAAACCGGTGTATGCGTGTAGAGATTTAAAGGTTCTATATTAGATCATTTGTGATTTGGCCAAGTTCATAACAGGTCGAAACTCACAGTTCTTAAGCCCTAAAGGGGAAGGCTTTTGCCGATATAAGGGGCTGCAAGTGCCAATAGCACATGGCGCTGCACATGTAATATGGCTGTGTTTAGGCTCATGTACTATGTACAATAGATTCGACATACATTAGAGAAACTCATGTACAGTGCTTAATTTGCTATATACTATATAAAGCTAAGTACATTATCCCCAGGACTTGGTATTGTATGTATCGGAGCATATGGTCGTGGATGCTCATTAATCAATTCCAATTAGTAGCAAACTC
Source organism: Trachelus stipa (assembly GCA_036026315.1). Lineage (NCBI taxonomy): Eukaryota > Metazoa > Arthropoda > Insecta > Hymenoptera > Cephidae > Trachelus > Trachelus stipa. The sequence goes on along the minus strand of JAYRCB010000756.1, from coordinate 25,875 downwards.
ACGTATGATTGCTTTTCGGACAGTTACGATATAAATGAGACACGTGGGAGTTATTTCAAAATGGTATATACGATCTTTTATTTCTCGCATCAGTACATTGTGCAACGAGCCAAATGTCAGCAGTAGCGACATCCTTAGGATAACCTTACAAGTTATTCCTACTTAATTTTCTATTATTAAAATTCGGCCTGTTGCTGCCTGGTGTCTTCCCTTTCTGTCTTCGACTAGCAAAACGATCGGACGCACCAAGCAGCACAGCACAGTACAGCATAGCACAAGGTAACAAGCTAAAATCCATTAAATTCAAGTCATTGATTTTCCCGTTCATTTTTCACATCATAGCAAAATCAGGGTGTCATACAAGAGAGAAAGAAAAGGCCTTTTGAAACATCTACATATAATACCAAACTGACGTAATTGACCGCATCTTAAAGCAAGGAGTAAAAGGACAAGTTGTAAATTGAAGTGCTTGAATCCCTTCACAGTTCAACATAAGCCGCAACGGAGCAACATCATATTACCGGGATTAAAACAGATAAGCAATATGATTTATTATTATTTAGTATTTCATATATACAGGGTTTTCGGAACACCCTGTATATATGATTAGCGTAAATATTTGTAACACAACTGTGGGTAATGAGTAATGAAAGGTAACTCGATGAATAACCTCATGGAATCGAATACATATTCTATTATTGAATTGACGCTTTATTATCATGTAAAACTCGTTTTTGATCAATATGAATTGTGAAATAGATATCTAAATGTATTATATATTTTCTGTCCCTTGAGTTTTTTTTAGTGAATTTTTCACATAATTTTTCATTAGAATATATTTCATACGTGTTTATTGTTATATCAAAATTATCTCGTTTTCTTAGATTTCCTTTCTTAAAATATTATAAATAACGTTATTACAATTGCTTGTTTCGGTTTTATATTTTTTGTATTACTCTTCTTTTATTTAATTTTTATTTATTTATTATTTCTTATCTATTTTAAACGTATCACCGAAAAGTAGCTTAGACATCGGGATTTTACAATGGAATACTTAATTGTAGTACGTGATAAAATATTTTCACTTTAATAAACGTTTTAGTCCTTTTTTCTATATGTATATATTTATATTTTATACACATACATGTACAATCCTGGACAAGGGGCATTCACAATAGCGAGCTGTTTTTTTCTAGCTAATACCTTGAGGCACCACAGCATTGAAATTCTAACCTAACCTAACCTAACGAAACACTTTCTAGGTCCATCACAACTCCGGATGTCTAGAATTCAAAAAAAGTAAACAAATTTGGTGTGACAGTTGCTTTATGGGCCTCACAACGTGCAATATGTTGAAAATACTTTGAGGTCCGACCCCAAACTATATAACTGTCCTCAAAGTAGCGGCTGTATTACTGAAATTGTCCCCAAAGTATACTTTGTTACTGTATATAGGTTTTATGCAGAAATATGAACATACAGGCTCTCGTGCATAATGGGGCAGTGTGTATGTTCTTTTTTTGTATGTAAAACACTATGTAGTATTTTTTTTCACGTGGATTGTACTTGGACTTTTTTTTCTCACCAATCTACATAAATGTCACGGAATGCTTTCGTTCGAATTGGTAACAGCATCCGGTTTGCCTAGGGTCTATTTACGCTGTCTCTCTAGTATTCCCGTCTGCAGCGGCTGCGGAAAGTTTGAGTTCGCACGTCCATACACCAAGTGTACATACATACATTTCCTCGAAAAGATATTATTAATTTGCGTCTAGCGTCTCGTTGAGCAGTTCGTTCACAGTTTAGGGAAAACACATAAATTTGTATTATTTGGAAAAATTTAACGAAAAACAAATTGTTCACGCGTCATTGTAGACCACGATCAGCCATTTCGAACTTCAATTGCGATTTCATGCCGTGATTAGTGAATTTCCTAATAGCAATAAATCGTGAGTCAAAATTATTATACAACGATACAGAAGACGTTGGAATTTATCTTTACAGTCGCACGTGACAGAATATTCCGAAACTATAGACTACAGCCCGTATTCAGAACTCAGTTTTAGTGCTAATAGCGCGCTTTTAAATTTTTTCTTAGTGACTTTTAACTACAAGCGAGTCTGTTAGTGACTTTAAGAGCGAGTTGTGAATACGGGCTTCTGAATATATTCGTGTGGAAATCATTCGAATTGTAAGTACCGACAATCGATACTATATGATCTGCAAAAATAGTCACTAGGTCTCGTTATTATCGCTCCCCCTCTCACCTCACAATACCAATGATATTTCGTTACCTGTGTACAATCGGTCCCTTTCGACTGTGAAGTGTTAACGAAAGCACATAGCAGGTATTTATAGTTTTAATAATTACATATAGTATCGATATATTTTAATATATATTATTTTCGTGTATTCTTTGAAATAGTGAGGGCTTTTTCGATAAACCACCAAGAAAAGAAATTAAAAAAAAGGAGAAGAAGAAGCTCAAATGAAATATATCCCGAGTGGCGGAATTTAATAAATTGTCAAAGAAAGACCCAGAAAAGATCTACAGGCAATAGACGAGACCAACCATCGTACAACGTAATCATTACAGTAAGGTATCGGATATGAGAACGAAAATTACAGACGAAAATTGTGTTAAGAAGTAGAAAGTAACAATTTATATATGTATATGAATATTAATAGAATTTGACTTTGCCAATTTGATCTTCTAATTTATTGAATTTAAACATAATATTCAAGTAATCGTATAATTATCATAGTAAAATTAATGTTAATAAATTTATAATATTAGATTCGTAATTTCGTCGAAATTTCGTGAATATGTTCGAGCCAGGTAGAAATGTCGTAAACTAGTGATGTTTGTCGTAAAATAGTCCGAAAAACAGGGACACGTTTGATAAACATAAGAACTGTCTCTATATCACAGGCAGAACAAAGAAAATTGAGACGTCGGAACAATTCAAGGAGAAAATGTGTTAATAAATGACATTAGAAAACGTCGAACTTTTACCGAGTCCCGCATCGTTTTACATTCACTGCACGTTCGAATATATGCCGCTAGATGGCACTACCGTTGGCTACGTTGCCAAAGGCGTAGCCAACGATTTTTTACGATCAGCCATACTGCGGTGTTTCTAAGAAAATTCTCTTCGCCGCAAGCAGTACGTGTTTACGTCAGTGCATTAACAATTTTGCCTATACAAGTATCATTGGTTGGCGCAGTTATCGTTTACGAGGTATAAACTTTCAGAATAGTCGCACCAGACTACACAGCCAATTTCGTGTGTAGGCTGGTTGTTAACAATTTCCCCTAACTGAGTAAATTATAGTTTCCAATTGAATTACTTACCTCGGCTAAATAAGTCGAACATATATACGGTCCGACTGCGATGGGATTCGCTGGTAGGAAATAAGGTATATAACCGGGAAAAGGGAGATGAAGTACGCATCGGGTCAGTTTACGGAATTTTTTCGGTTCAGGTAATTTTTTTACTTGTAGCACGTAGCGAATTTCATCTAACCTTATGCCACACACGATCCACCACGATTACTCGTGTTTGTTATATACCGAGCTGCCAACCTTGCGACCTGCTTTTCTCCCGAAATCACCAATAGAATTCACGTAGAAATTCACTTTGAGTTTCGACCTCGTGCTTCGCACCAATACACAGTGCGACTCAGGTAGAATATCAGCTAAACCCCAGAAACGGATAATCAATTTCTATACGTTTCCCAACGCTGTATCTTTATATAGATTGAATCGGGCCTCGCCGCGTTTCCTTCGCGTTGTATAGGTCAGAATGATAGAAAATTCAAAAAGATAGAAATAAATAAAATGTACGAATCTACTATTCACAATGAACTTAGTCCGATTCAAGATGGAGCTACATGACTTGAATATTGAAAATGTGTTAATTTTTTTTCCTGAAAGCGCAAACCTGTTCGTACACCCATTACCACTTATCGATTTTATGGAGATTATTCGTCATCAATAAGTCTTTTGCAGTCTCGTTGGAATAAGACGAAACAAATGGATTTCCAGAGAAATTCCAATTTTTGTATTAATATCGCGTTTGCTTTATGACTACTTTCGTTCGTGACTGTATGGTAGCGAGCATCGGGAGTATTACACGGTCTAACGCGTGCAGGAATTATTGATATTGCTGGCAATCCTGGTTCTGATAACAGGCTTGTCCTAACCGCGATTAGTATACAGTACTTACTGTATATATTATATCGTATTAGGTATTAGGGAGCTTTCGAATTCATGCAAATACAGTTAGTCAGTTCAGTATAACCGATGCATATAAAACTGGCTAGTAGCTCTATTCTCTAAGTTCTGGCGATAGTTATCCTCGGATGACGATAACTGCATTTTATTCAGGGTAAGTTCCGAAATTCACTGTCGGTACTGCGAGTATCCTTGCGTCTCTGTTTATCTGCACGCAATAAAGTGAGACGTAACCATACTCACAGCGGCAAATATCTGACCGCACTTTCACAATCAGTAGCAACATTTCCCTTCATATAGGTCTAACTGGTAATGGAGTAAAATTCAGTCGTCGATGTGTACCGACACTGGCAATTATGGTTACGAGTTAGCGTCTAGAGCTACAAAAATGGCGCATGTCGATATACGCGCATGACAAAAAAGAGATTTCAATTTTTTCGATTTTCATGAAATTTGGTGACTTAATGTTTTCGAGGTATCCGATTCTCAGTTTGACCTCAGATTAAAAAAATTAAAAATGAGGATCCTGAAATCCAAAAAATGCAAGGATTTTCGGATTTTTATGAATCTTAAGTGTCAAGATTTTTGAGGTTGTTGAGTTTGACTTTCAACCCCTTCGCCTACTATAGCGTGGTAAGGGATTTGGAACAAATATAAGAACCACGAGTGAGGGCTGAGGTTTGATTATCGGTACAAACGTAATAAACGTCCGTTCTTGCTGTTCATTGTGGCATGCGCCGTCAAGTCTTGAATCCTAGTACCAGGGGTTGATAATTAAATAATTGTTTATGCTCTAATCTCAGCTTATGAATGCACAATATTTTGAATAATAATATAGAATGATCTCGGAAAAATTTAATGATTTTTGTATCTTTAGATCGACATATTGAATCCGATATTTTGAATTTTTAAAATCTGAGATTATATTTGGATTCAGCGACCTTAAAAAGTTGTAAGAGATCAAGTTACATGAGAATCGGATAATCTTTATTTTTTTCCGTAATTCCCTGTGAGGTTCTTGTACTTGAACGTGACAACGTGAACGTTGAATAAAATGATTTCCTAGCATGTTAAATGCACCGTCAGTTTCTATCCTGATAAACGTAAATAGGCTTGACTTAACATATATAGTACCATACGGTACCTAATCCATTCAGTTTAATCCTATTTCTTATCGGACTTATCGTTCCAAGTGACGGCGTGATTTATTGAAAAAAAAATCATAGGCGAAAGAGATTGATTGGCTTTGATTAATTTTCATCAAGTAAAATTCGATTGTTTCCGTCATTAATCAAAATTTCTCTGTTACCTTGTGGCAAGATGGGCGTTTTCTTTTTCTCTTGTCCCGGTAAGATAAAATACGGTATTTTGCGAGGGTCTAATTATGGTAAGAGGGTGAAAAGTTTGCTTGGCGTTAGGTGGTAGAAGGGGGTGTCTGCTGATGAGGGAAGGTAGATGGAATGTGGAAAGACGGAAGGCTATACGGGGCTTTGCCAGCGAATCTCGGGTAAATAAATGTTTTGTTAAATCAAAGGATGCTTCAGGGCGAAAAATCTGTTCGCTGCAAATTTTCTCTTCATTAACTAATCTTAGGTCAATTAATTAAGCCAACGACCTTTGGTAACAATGCCATGGATGTATTTTGAGTTATTGATAAATGAACCTGTATAAAATTTACCCGGCAATGTAAACTTATAATCACAGGATGATACGCGTATGCAATGACTAATTGTCAGTGTCAACTTAATAGAAGGATGAATTTAAATACAAAAATTGTATACAATTTAAAATAAAACAAAATAATAATTAAATTAATACTTGCGTTTGAGCAATTTTTTGCAGAATGTTAGTTAATAAACTATAATCTATGTGAATAAAGTATTAAATTTAAATTCAATTTATTTAAAGTGCTATAGGGGTTGTAATCGAGAACTGCTAGTCAATAAAAGTTTCGTTTTTCCAAAGGATTGGATTAGGGGTGATTTTTATGTAAGTCAAATTTTTTCTTATTAGAAAATGGCGTAACACATAAGATTTTCTATTTATTGTAATGTTTTAAAATACGGAAGTATTTTCCTTCAATGTGGAGGTGGTTTAGAAGGGTAGTAAAGGTCTGTAAGTTTTTTTTACAACATAACTGCATGTTTTGGATCGGTTTTTTCTTCAATATAGACTGTAATGAAATAATAGGAAATTGAATTTTATGTCTCAGGAGGGGCTTTTGCATGTAGGGATAGTTTAGAGGGTGGGAAAATTCAGGAATCTTTTCGTCATATTGGGTGCCTGCAGGTACTTTGCTAACTTCGGTTCACCATAAGTCGAGTTTGTGAAGTCACTGCAAAAGAAGTCGGTCGCTAAAGGGTTAAATTGTTCCAATTGCTCAAAGGGTGTATAATAATTTTTAGGTTTCTCGTATGGAATGGTGCAGTGCTTTTTATTTCTAAAATACATATGCGAGTAAATACAAAATGCATTTTTTTTTCAAAAATGTATTCATGCGAGATTATTGTACGCTTGGGCAAAGTTGTGGCTTGTGGCAGGTTTACCTATCCGCTTGTTTGTATTTTGGTTTTGTAACTATTCTTTTATCGCGAACGCGGTAAGTTTCTCTCGTTGATTGAAATTATATTGAAGTTTTCCTACCATTCTTATGTGTGATCGATTGGAGCAAAAGTTTAGAGTGTCGACGACGGGTATCTGTAATGGACTCTGAAGTACCTATTTGATAGGTAGGGAAAAGTACCGGGGAATTAACTTTGGTCGAGGAAATCCAATAGGAAAAGGTTATTAGAGACTTTTCCTTCTTTGGCGAAATCAGTCCTGCAACCACCCTCGGAAATGTTTCTCCGGAAGATTATTTATTACACTTCTTGATCGCGCGACCTCTTCTCCCCGATTCGATTTGGAAACTTGGGGGTTTCAAGAATTCTAATTCACAAGAAGTAAGGATAAGTCTGAATTTGTTGTATTTTTAGGGGGCATAATATAAGTTGAATTTCTAGTGAGTGGGAATCACCTTAAGGGGTGTTTTTTGATAAGTGGTACAGCTCAGATACTACTTGGGTGATCTTCTTTGCACCAGTGGTGCTTTTTGGGAGAAATTTACAAAAAAATACCATTATCTATAATATATAAATTGTACATTAAATCAAAAATTTAAGATTTTTGGAAAAATTGTTTTTAAATATTCAAGATGGTACAACGTCATAGTACTGCTGCAGGTTTTTACGTGACTTTTTTGTCAGCATGGATACATAAGGTTACAACTTGAGTAAAAAATATAAAAATGTCCAAAATAAAAATTTCAAATGGCACCGATGGATCCTTAATAAAATTACCAAAAAAACGAAAGGTTTTTGCTTTTATGTCGAGTGTCGAAATGATCTATCAGTCTCTCTATCTTTCTATGTTGTTTTGATACACCTGGTTGTAAGTTAGAACCTTGGTGACGATGAGCAGGGAATTGATATACGCGTAGTATAGGTTACCAGCAATTCACTTTGATTCCGCATAGTGGCGCCACGCTCGTGTCTCTGTTAACTAATATGTTAATGGTCGAAGAGCCAGGCAGGTTTTGAACCTGAAATATACGTGTACGACAGCCGTGGATGTCTATGGTAGAGAGTTGCATTAGCATAGTGCATAAATATGCATATAGGGTGACGGTTGGAGTAACGACCTTTGAATTCTCATGGCTTTGTCCCGAATTTATTCCCATATCTACACAGATCGACATTTACCGTGCCGTTCGCAGAGATTCGTCAAAATCGACTGTCTAATGGGAAATTCAAGGATCCTCCATTATAATTCGATAACATTTTATTATTCCTGCCCTTCTGTTTTTTTATTAATTTTTTCTTCATTCGCCAATTTTCATCCCTCTTTATTTTTATCCCTTACCAGTCCCTCTAATACGTATCCCACAACTTTTTTCAGTCTCCTCTTTATCTTCATCCGTGGGACGTGAGTCAGGCACTCTTTTATATATTTCAACGACGTCTCCCTCGTTGACGTATCAAAGTAAACGATACCCATTTTACATGCATTACAGAATTCGCAAAAGCTCTTGCGAAATAATGCATCTGATAAAGCAAAAAATGCCCGCTTGAAACGAACGCGAATATTGCATAAGAATTTATATCATCAATCTGATGAATTTCAATGCACGCATGCGACGTTTTTACGCCTGGGAATATATTTCGTATAAAAGAAAATAATGCTCTAGATTAGACTGTTGATGCGAAGTAATAAATGTGATCTGATCTTTAGTGTGTTTGGGGCTCTAACAAAGATAATACGTACGCATTAGATCACAACAACCTATCATATGATATTACTGGCAACGACCGATAGCACGTGCGTCATATCACGATGTATAGTATATAGACACGTAGACAGACTACCATATTGGTATAGTTGCCCGATATTAGTCAGCTGACAATTATCAATGACAGTCTGTAATTTAATCAGATATACATACTGGCACAGGAGATATCGGGAAAGTAATTCGAAAAAAAATACAATAAAGTTGAAGAAGGCTCAATCCATTGTGTATATACGTATATAATTCTATTAATGGAGAAAACATGTCGAGACTCGCTGGAAATTAGTTTATTTGTAAAAGCAGGAACAAAGAGGAGAGAAAATCGTTTAGACCGGCGCACTATTCGAAAAAGTTCTCGTTCTCACTTGAGTTTTCAATGCTCAAGTCGAACTGCCGATTGACATTTTCATTAGCGATACGGGACGTTAAATCCAGGAAATAAAAATCTCTGTGTTAGAAGGGAGGTAAGGAAGGAAGTTGGGTAAGATTAGGTGGGTAGATAATACAGACGAGGGTGTATCGGTAAGGTAGAGTGTATAGGTACAGCAGTAGGAAGAAGTAGGGGGGGGGGGGGTGGGGCGGTGGGTAGTAGGCGGTAGATAGAGGAAGAAGAAGAAGAAGAATAATAAGAAGTGGGGTAGCTGTCAGTAGCAGCATTTAGTTAAGAGGATGGGAGTGCTCCTGTGGGATACATTAAGTAGGTGGTCGCTATAGGTAGAAAAGAAAAGGAGATAGCGCGGTACGAGGTTCTGGACAATGTGGCAGGTAGGATTCAGTGTGCAGAAGCTTCTGGAAGGTAGAATAAAGGAAGAAAATGTGCGAGAATGGAGGTTCCACGGGTCAGCGCCGTCCGTCACAACAATACACAGCCCACTCGCAGCTACCCTTTTGTCTTAACAGTTTTATCCAACTTAACCTAACCTAACGTCACCCAAGCCATAACTTCAATTTGAACGACAGACATACATACATCGTACCTACGTCTTACCTCACGTCAAAATATACCTTCCGCTCGCTTTAATTCATTTATTTTTTTTTCTTTTACTCCTATCTTTTCTTACCTCTCTGTTTCGTCTGCCATTTTTTTCTCCTTTGCTCTTCTCCACACCGACCCAGGATCTTTCACGAGCCTCGGCAATTTCTTCCCTGCACCAGTCTAGCGCACGATTTTCCTCAGAAACTTCTGCTCCCTACTTCCATCAAGCTTTCTCTTTTTTGTTTTCTTCTTTTTTTTTTCATCAGCTTACCACGTACGTACGTACTCTCGCCTCGAAATATAAAGCACGACCAGTCTTCACGGCCCTTCCATGCCACACGGCGCAGTAATAAATGAGAAACGCACCTCAAAGTAAAGAAGAAAGCACTGCTGGAAGCCATAACGTATTTTCATACAGGTAAACATAGTACGTACGAGCAACACGTACGCGTGCACATTTCTAAACATATAAAAATATCCAGAACTATATTTTTTAAATATATATATATACCCATTGTCGAGCACATACTGAACTGTTCGTACTCTCTGGCCATAGGTGTTCCTGTTCCTGTCTGCTACATATCGTACACTTTATGGCGCACCGAGAAAGAGACTGGCTGCAAGCACGGAAGCCCTCGACACCGTTGGCCTCGCGTTTCTGTCCACAAAGCAGCTTTCGAAATTGCCTGTGCTGTGATCGTAAATGGCTACAAAGTACTGCCGGCGAAAGGGTCAAACTTGTTTCTTTTTAAATCAGACGGAAGCTCCTTGATAACCGTACACCTGCTGTACTAATCTAAATGCCGTACACGTGCTACTTGACAATTCATATGGGAGTGTAATCAATGATATCGAACTCCGAGGGTTTCTATAATCGTTGGAATATCCACGGAGCACTTTGGTGTCGATTTATCGACGTGGCACGAGTGTCTATAATTTTACGTACAAAGCGATCCTATAGTTACGTATTGTTTTCGTATCGAGTAAGTCTAGACTGGGAGTACACGTAAAGCAGGCACAGAACGTACCGGCTAAGCCGTACGTACTGGGTGTCTCAAGTAATTTGCCTCCGTTTAAAATGTCTCACTAGCAACAAGAAGTAAATTCTCGCCGAATGCCTTACACTTTGGGACGGCGAATACGTCTTTTTATCAGGTTCTTGTGGCACTGTAAATTTTTCACCAGGGTATATTTACTGCGTGGCGGATTTGTATATGGGTGTCGACGAAAAGGCGTCTGTGCGCTGGTCTGTGGGGAAGGTTGCTGAAGGTGTGGAGATAAATTCTGTTCAAATCCAAATCGTGGTAATGCAAGACGCAGAGAGTCGTCTAAATCTTCGTTAAGATGGCCTTACTCGGTACCGGGGCCGCCTTGGGAGAATGTCTGGATGAAAAGAGGAACAATGCGACAAAAGACAGTCTGAGTCGCAGTCTGTGGTGCGACTTGGGATAAAGAATAAGGGGTAACTCAGGGCCAAGAAAAGTCAGCAGAATACTCGGAAAAATAGGAAGAAGACTTTGGGTAGGTACTGGTACTGTGACGTCACGCGACACGACGCCAGGCTACGTTGGATTATGCTAGTAACGTATCCACTGCGTCAGCTTCCTCTTTATCTGTCCCGGTGTGATAACGTCGACGCAGCATTTTGCATGCTGCTCGAGCTCTAGATGTAGACTGCTACTTTAAATCCAAAACCCAAGAAACTCTCACGTCCTTCTTTTGGTTCTTTATACTGGCAGATTTTGTAATTCTCCTTTGGCTATACACGTGTAAAAATGTTAAAATATCAGAGATGCCTTAGTTATAAGAGTCTCGTGGACATCCTTTTGGTCTTAAAATCATTGTAGAAAAATGCGTCTGACAGAAGTATCAGATTGTTCGTGTAGGACCATTTGATCAGGACTATAACGAGACTTTAATGAGACGAAAATCAACGCAAATACTTGACTAATACACTTAATTGAAATGAATAGTACTAGCTTGGGACCAGAGAGATGTATGGGAGACTGTTCTAGAACATCTCTGATATCTTAACATTTTTACATGGGTACGACCAGAGATGAATTACAGTCTTCCGGTGTAATGAAAAAAGACGAGGGTGTTCTGAGACGTCTATGATAGTTTAAGTATCTTTAATAGGTTTATTATTTATGTAATATCATTTATTTACTAGCTGAGTGTATTTTTTGCTACAGAATGTTTTTATCGCTGTATACGAATGTTCTTGATCCCATTTTCATAATATTTATTTCCTTTATACCGAAATTCACGCCTGTTGTATTTCCGATAGCGCCCGGTGGGATTAAAAATAAAATGGACCAACGAGGAGGTTGCTGATTATCAGGTGCAAGCCGCTTGAAGTCAGCTACCCTCGACAAATGAAAATCCGATGCGGCAATCTTCTCTTGGGTGGGTTGGGGCCGACTGGCTATGGTTTGGGAATGGAGGCGGGGTAGTAGAGTGAGAGTAGGTAGGTTATCTAAATTTCGTGGGATGAGTTAGATTTTTCCGTCCCTCTATAAACGGCTCATAACCAATTACCGTGACCGTCCCAACTCCCGTTTCTGAGAAATCCATTTGTCATTCTCTCGAGGGATTTGGAAAAAGATTATTTGCCAAGACTTTTTTTTTCTCTATTTCTTCTTACATCCTCCCTCACTCTTTTTCTATTTTTTTTTTACTATCCTCAATCTTTTTTTTATCTTTTTCTTTCATTTTTACTTTTCATTCGCACCTAGGCCCTTCGCTTTCTTCACTTTCAATCGGAATTTCTTTCGGTATATGAGACTCGAGTAAATTGTGGATGACATATCGATTAGGAAATTGCGAAGCCTCTCTTTGTCGCTTTAAGAAAGCCAATTCAATTTGCTGGAGAAGAGAAGATTTAAATAAAATTATTTTTCTCGTCTCTTGTATCGTTTTGAAAATGACAAATATTTCCGAAAGAAATGATCGCGTTGAGATTTATACGATGAAAATGTTAAGGATGCCACAAACATTATTTTATATGTCGGTGTTGGTAGGGAATGTGTGTTATTATGTTTTCACGTAATTCGAGTAGCATGGAATTACTCGGCACAGGTTGAACTTCGTTCTTTTTTTCGTGGTTTCTTTTTACTCTGTGATTTCAGGGTTGTTTCGTCAGTGTATGCAATTTTGGAGAAAACGTAGGTACGGAGAACTGAATAATGTCAATATCGTTAGGGTAGACGGAAAGAGTGTGTATTTTCCTTCTTGTTAGATGATCCCGGCTTAAGGATGATCCTAAGCCCCACGTGGCTTCGTGTAAGAGAAACTACATCATGCTCCACATCCACTTCGCTCTTCATTCGACCAGACTAAAGCTTTTCATCTGGCTTTCACGTCGACAGAATTGCCGAGTCTGGCTGCTATCTTCTGTATCTCCTTTTTTTCCTCCTTTCTACACAGCCATCCCTTTTCTCTACTTTATACCTCCTTATCCTCTGTCTTTTCTTTCCTCATCCATCCCTGCCCTTTTCACGTTACAATTCCGTTCTGCGAATTACGTCCAGTCTACCCTGGGTCCATTGCTATTTTTCACCAACGATTAATTCAATTATAAGCGTATACCTATTCTTTACTGTGTCTAAGACTGTAGATTCAAAAGTCGCAACGTCCTCAAAAGACTTTGACTCATTGTCATGAATAAGTAGTGAGTCACGAAGTAGAAAAAAAGACGAAAGTACAGATACGAATGTACGAGGGTACTATGGGATATTGAAATAAGGAAATTTTTAAACAGATACGAGCGAGAGAAAAGGTCAGTAAGACGAATAAACTTATTTCTCGTAAAACTCAATCAGGCTCCTCGTCCGCTTTGATTTTATCGAAAATAACAATACACTCCGTGGGTTTCTCTACGAGAGTAGAAATTAATGGAGCTTACGCAGACTAGATGGTTCCGTATTAAAATACACGCGACCATGTTTTTGATATTTTACACACGTACAAGACCGTCGATATGTAGAGTCGGTAAAAAGCCCAGCTAAAGGCAACCGCACGCTCGACCCAACCCCTCTGTACCTATAATAGATACAGTACAGAAAGAAAGGACCGGGGGCTACGAAACCATAAAGCTGTTGGTGCGATGGGATACACGTGCCGGCATTGTCGCTCTTGCAGTTTCCATTGAAAAAGTGGCGCTTAAGTCACAAAGGGATGGGCGCATCGATTAACACAGCAGGGTGAAAGAATTAGGTAAAAAGGGATACGTATAGCGATTCAAAATAACTTGGGACTATGTCGTATGTACTAGGGAATTGCGCGTGTAGAATTTGATAAGAGAAAGAGGGTCAAAATTGTAGGGTTAAGGTATGAGGCTATTTGATACGAGCGAATGTAGGGCTTTAGTGTAAAGCTAGGATAGATGGGAAGGGACCGAGAGTGTTATTAAAAAAGAAAAAGAGGTAATAAGACGGAGGAGATAATATACTGAAGGGAACGCTGAGAGCAGGAAAAAGAAGGAGGGAACGTGTCAAGCAGACAACACAGGCAGATGCGTAGACCAGCCAGCCAAGCGAGCGAACCGCGGAGAGTGCCGGAGACACTACGGGTAAAAGCTTAATTTATAGCTCGAGTCTAAATGACCGTTGCACCGCATCTCGGCTTCCCTTAACCTTCCTGGTGTATTTCATTACAGACCCCCTTTTCATGGCTTCCACCGCTATACCGCCAGGGTCATCACTACGATCCACTCCTCTTCCTGTATTCTATACATCCTGTACATCCGATTACCAACTGCACGGTAGCATAGTAAGTGCTGCCGCTACACCTGTTACAGCTACTGTAGTACTATACCATGGGTATAACTACAGCGCACTCAAGACTTCACGTAGTGCCTTAGTGCATCTTGGTGTAGTTTCGAGAGGCTGCCTTTACAGGGCTGCTTTTCTTTCGCTTTTTATTATTTTTCTTAGGCGACACTATATTTTTCTTGGGGCTTTAATACCGGGGTCGTCTCTTATTGGATTAGCGGCTGAACGAAATGGAGCCTGACTAACTCAAAAGGGTAGTTCTGGGATATTAGTTTAAGAAAATATCGTTTATTTCTTTTTATTCCAATTTCTGTTTACTTCAGTTTGCTGGTTTTATAGCGTTTGTTTTTTTTGAACGAAAGTTAGTTTTAAGGAATCTGTTCACTAGAATCTTGGGGAATCTATTTTCTAGCTGGAATTTCGAGACGCTCCTCTTGCGTTCAACCTGAACCACCCTTGCGCTAACCATCCCTCTCAGACCATCCAATTATTGCCTGGTAGCTGAGTCGTCTCTTTACCCTCCATGACGTCTTCCTCCAATTACCTGTTCCATCGAGGGGATGTGGGCTGTCTCTTCAACATCCAGGTACGGTTAGACTTCTAATCGGAATGTGGATTACTGGAAGGGTCAGAGGGTAGCTTTATTGATTTTTCATATTTTACAAATTTCCCAGGGTTATACTCCGTCGGCTGTGATATTTCTATTTTTACGTATCCTCAAAGAATGACGGTCTGGAACTTTTGGACTAGGCTGAGCTACGATTCGAATTGCTGTACTGCAAAATTCAGTCGGAACAGGAACGTGAACTCTGCCCACTGATCTGAAATAATTAGAATCGTTTTGAAATAATAATCTGATTATATTAATGTATTTTTTAAAATGATTTGTAAAGTACTTTTGTTTTGCTATTTTGTCTTTGGAAATTAAGATTTAACGTTTTAAATATAGTATAGTAGTGTATTGTGCATCAAGGATGTAAAGGAGATTATTTTAACGAGTGCGAAGTTCACACTTGGCATTCACACGAATCAAATTATATCCTTTTACCCTTGATGCACATGATATTTTTTGTTCTGCTCCATTTGAAAGCAAAACGCGTCTAAGTTTGACCTGATACAAAAGTTTATTTCACGAATTTCGGGATAAAAAGATTTTTTATATGCCCAGTCGTCACCGGACCGCAATTAGCCATTTTACGCTGACTGGACAGGCAGGAAAAGGAACGTTTTTAAGGGGGGTTCAAGTGACAAGCAAATGCCTCGAAGCAAATTTTACAGATACAGGAGAGAGGGTAGTTTTCCGATTCCCTCATATCTTGAATTCTTTCGTAGAGTTAGGACGTACGTTTAATTTTCTTCGGACGAAAGTCTTAAGTTTTCCGCTTTACCATGCACGGGAAGAGTGCCTTCTTGGTCAGCGGACTTACACACTTTTTAAAAATCTTTAAAAAATTGGTTAATACGTAACAGATTGTTTAGTCGAAGTTACCGCGCTTCATCGGATGTAGTTTATAAAGGTGTCTAAGGGCATGCCCTCACCGATGAAAATCGAAGTCGTCTTTCCTCCAAGGCGTCATCTTGGCCGTAGACTACGACTAACGACCTGTCGGGAAAAAAATTGATTTGGCTAATTTTTACAATTATTTAGAAGTACTGGAATATCATTTATATGGAATCCATCCTCGTTCTCGGCACAGGCGCAGAAGTAAGAATTTTAAGAAATTGTGCAATTTATTCGTGTTTTAATTTCACGTGTATTTTGTACATGAAGATACCTCTGTATTACTATATTCTAGGTATTCTAAGATACCTCATGAAGATACTATTTAACGACAAGGCCTATGTTACCAGGCAATTCACAGATTATAAAATGATTATATTCTATCCAATATCCTTTATAGGGGGGAGGGGGGGCTGAATTGATGAACCTTCACAAAAATTGTCTCCCATAAATTATGAGCACACAAAAGATAAACTGTATAAACAGGCGATCTTCTTTGTCGAATTATCTCATTGTACAGTGCGAAGGGTGATAAAGTATTTTACTTAAAACTGGGGAGAAGTGAAAAGCAATATTTAAGAAAGAATGATTTTGTTATTATTAATTAATCGGTAAAGAAATATTTTTATATTAGTAATAAAAAGAATCTCTTGCAAAATTCCAAAACAAAGGATCCAATTTAATTCGAAGTTATCATTCACAATTTGAGACGGCGATCTCTCTCTTTACCGTCAGATACTTATTAAAATTGTCAATTAATTTACATTTTAAAACAACAGCAAATTCTGTACGATTGTATGTCAACGTTAAAATTTAATCACTTCATCTTGACAAAAAGCTCCCTTATGCACGTATAACGTTGTTAGATAAACATAATCAGTCGGATGACACAAGCCGTGATTGAAATATCCAAAGTGAACAAAATGACAAGGATGAATGGAAAAATGCACTTGTCAGAGAGGAGAGAACGATATAAAAGATTCACAACACACATTTCTACAGTTGAACCGATGCCCATAGCTATACGTTATAGAAACGTCAGGACCGGCGAGCATTTCATTCTGCCTCTCTCTCTCTCATCCAGTCGATGTCCCGGTTGATCCCCCTTTCTCTCAACTCTCATTCCACCGCAACCCTCTAGGCTCGTACGTTTCAATTTGTCCCCGGCCTCTGATGTAACCGCGCGGTCTCATTAGTCGAGGGGTGAAGGAACCAAAGTTGAGCTTCTCTCTCGCACGCCACTATTCCGCTGCCGGTTTCTCTCGCTTTACAATCAACCTTACTGCAGCTCCACTACCCTCGTCCTAACCACCCCTAACCACACCTAACCACCCTCAAACCTGCCCCTAGAGCTGCCACGCTACTCGCTACGGGTAGCGTTGGGTGCGAGCAAACAGTTGTTTGTTCATCAGGACTTGTCAGATGTAATTTTATACCTTTGGTAGCCACCTAGCGGTCATTTTGTTGTACCAATTTGTAGTACGAGTAAATTGTACTTTAACGGCGTTTTCTAATTTATTTGATCATTTGTTTATCTTGTTTGCAAAAAATTAGGGGCCTCTCCCTTCCTCGCTCCTCTCCTCCCCCCCTCTCTCTCTCTCACGGAAATAAAGAATTTACGCTACGTCACTCTTAAATTGACGTATCCACGAGTTTGCTAGAATGGTCGCTTTTTCCCTTAGGAAATATCAGTGGTTAATGGGGATGTCTCGGGTTGGAAAGTAATTAAAGTTTCTCATGGTAAACTACCCTTCGCTCTTGATGTGAGCTGTAAAGGGGGTCTGGATGGAAACTTTGGCTTAGGTAGCGATTAGGAAGTTAGTGAGTTCCGAGCTCGTGTGGCTAGACTGCTTCGCGAGATTAATAGCTTTATGAATATCTGGGAGCTTTTTTTACTCTCGCTCCGGATTTGAATTTTCAGAGATTGCAAGATTTGTTCGTACTCCAGTGAACATCGTAGCTTTTACTAGGAGCTTTACTATACCTACTATTGGTATTCGCCGCAGTTCTTCGTGCCTTCTCCTTCATCCTCGGGTACCTCGTAATGACATCACAGGTAATTATAAGATATAAGATTTCCTTGAGTTATTCGTTGAAATCCTGTAGGCAATTTCGATTTTCGATCTCCAAAATTTCTATTAACCACCCTCCCCGAATAGGCAAATCCGTTATTACCAGAATTACTCAATCGGAAATCAAATGTGGGGAGCAATAATCGTTGTTGTTATCGTGATCGTTAATTACTTTTTAATAATTGAATTTTTAATTGTGAATATTCGAATGTTTTGACAAGTTTGGAGATTAAGTATCGATAAAAATTTATATTGTCTTAAAATTTTATTATCACCCACCGAGTACTTCGACTTCCAACCGTAAATAAGCCCTAGCTCGTGGTTAATTAACTAGCGACTCATTAGCCCGTGTCATTAAGAAACAGGGAAGTGTCGACTTAGCACTTCTCGGAGGTTTCTCCCCGAAAGCTCCAAGATATCTAACTTGTCAATTTGTAATTAGCTAAAATTGAAGGGTCGTACTATCTTCAGAAAATTCAATAAAATTGTATACCATAATCACACGGGGTGCAAAATATTATCTTGACGTTTTATTTCACCCTTGTGCTAGGCTGTTATTTCAATTTTCAACCATTATCAGATTCAGTTAGTAAATCTCCATTTCAATATTGATGTGGTTAGGTTATGGTCCATTTCAAAGGATCGATAGGAGGTTGCGACTCTTGCCCTCGGAAACTTTGGCAGAATTGATCTTGCTCGCGCAGCGACCTTTGCCCAGCTGGTCAACCATCTCACCGATATTACCCAATGTTCAAAATACCATATTAATCCTGAATTCAAGATTGATCAGATAACCGGCCGGGATTATTTAGAACATTAAACTAATTATGAACAGCCCTGTAGAGACGCAGAGAAGCCAATAAAAGAGCCAATTAGCACTACCAACATATAACAAAAATTGTGTAATTATACGAAACCGTATTGGCGTGCAACTCATTTTTTGCAAATTTATTCCGACTTTGTGATGCCAAAACAAATCGCAATAATTCATTGCGTCCGCATATACTTGACTGTCAGTTTCTAGTTCAGGGGAAAATCTGTGTACCTACTAGTCTTCTATCAACGTATCGTTTCAACCTATAAAGTAATTTCTTTACAATTCACACTTTATAATAAAATAGATACTGATCGATTATGTTGTTAAATAAAAGGGAAGATAATTCTATGCTTTCCATATTGGTGCAGAGTGGCAGATATTACGTTACAGCCATTAGCAACTGTAATAGAAAGTTCCAAAAGATAATTGAGGCTGATCTGAGTCAGATTTACCCATATCCCTGCATAATTACTGGGAATGTTAAGAAGGGTCGCGATAAGGATTTTAGACTATAGAACCAAACCCTTAATAATGCTACAGCAAGTAGTAGTTCAAGTTGGATACGGGATGTTTATCCCTAGCAAAATTCCCTATTGTCAATGGGTTTTTTTTTACTGCAGATAAGAAATATATTTTCCATTGATCTTTACTGATTTGCCACATGTTACCCTTGACAAAAACCCATTGGCAATGGAAAATTGTCTTACGGGTATTTAGAGGCAATAATGTAGAACATTTCATATGGACTCAGAGAGATGGAGAATTAATTGAACGCGTGTCCGATTACTTAATCCCAACATTTTTTTGGGATTTTCCTTATTTGGATGCCAAATACTAGGGACAAGTGTATGGTCTCCTGTACGGAAGGGAGCAATTTGTTTTAGCCGACGAATGAGTACTGGTCGATCGAAGAGAGAGCGAGATATATATATATATATAGTAAAAGAGAGAGGGTACGAAGTTTATTCTAATAAACTTTCGGTACCACTCAATAGGATACTCATTTACTCGTGTAAACACCTTTTCTACCGATCGATCTGATCGCAGCTACGCTTATACAGTTGGAGGCAAGCACTTCCACCGGATGTGTGGGTGTCTTTGCACGTTTACTGGCCGCGTCGAATTTTATGAAATTCCCGGAAGGTAACTGGATATCCGGCTAGCGTGACGGTCTCAGTCGCCTACACAGTGCATTCTGCGTACTTGAATAACCCAGAGGACGACGATGATTTTCCAGTCGGTACATCCGCGGATAAATTCGTACCGCGGATCAGTCGTAATTAACTCTGCGAATGTGGGAAAGAGGGCGAGGTGGAAGATGGGAGGAAGAGAGATCAAACAACGAAAAAAATAAATAAATAAGAGGAGGGAAAGAATTAACGGAACTCGTCTAGCTATCGTTGCTTTTACGGAGAAACGTTAAAAGAGGATTGGCGTAGAGAGTAGAGATTGAAAACGAAGGTGGAACAGAGAAAGGGGTAGAGAGTAAAGAAGAGAGGTAGATAACAAAAATCGAAAAAACTCAGCCACTAGGAGCAGGAACGCTTACGAATGAATGGACGTTAGGTTCCCTTGTTGTCTGCGGCTGAGTGCGGTTTTCCACGTGATATAGGAGGTATATAATACGTATATAGTAGATTCTGGTATATAGCAGTATATGCTATATATATGTATATATATTTACCCAGAAGAATACCGTGTTATAGAGTGCATTTTCTATGGGAATATGACCTGCGTTTCTGTATCCTGGGTTATGGGAAGAACTAGGTGCACTGTAGAGCCATACAAAATTGTACAAGCATCCAAGCATTTTGGATCGAGAAGAAATCAAGCTGAATCTGGAATTCCTCGAGAGATATTACTATATTAAGTTTTATCGATTGTAAATTCTCTGGACAAACTTGCATCATATATAATAGGGGAGTAATGTAATGCGTTTTCAAAATATACGTGAGACACGTGAACAGTTGGTCTACTAGTGCCATGTGTTTTTTTGATAGATTGAAAACAATAAAGTCTCAAGCCACACGTTGGCCCTGAATTAAATTTACTTCTCCACCGAGTGTGATACGTGCATGGTTTTGCACTTGAATATATTATATATTTTTATTTTAGCATATAACTATAGTACGGACTTATAATGACGACTAAGAGCCGTACAAATATACTCATATATTTTCTTC
Organism: Trachelus stipa; assembly: GCA_036026315.1. Classification (NCBI taxonomy): domain Eukaryota; kingdom Metazoa; phylum Arthropoda; class Insecta; order Hymenoptera; family Cephidae; genus Trachelus; species Trachelus stipa. The sequence continues at coordinate 4,990 of JAYRCB010000756.1, read as the reverse complement.
CATATATCCATTTATAATGCATCCACATAGGATATATGTATACAGTATAGAGAAACGTGTCTTTGTCAGTGGGTTTTAGCACACCTGGAGGGATATAATCTCTATGCATGAGGTTCACTGATGCTACAGCTTCCTAAGTATACAGTACATGTATTTGCATTTCGGTCTTTGTACCAGTACTGTCCCTCTTAGTGGCTCTGGGTTCTCTCGGCTCTCTCGTATTCTCTCTCTCTCTTACTCTCTCTGTTACCTCGTTCTCCATGGCTAACCCTCTCGATCCACTTGTACTGTTTCTGTCACTTCTAACACCTGCATTACCTTTCCACTAGCTTCAGCTAGTTTCACTGTGATTCTCTGTGGTTTCCATAGTAAAATACCCAGCTGATACTACATTTATAAACAGCAAATTTTATAATCGTTAGACAAAACGTGCTCTTGGCTTGAGTTGTATTCAAAAAAAAAAATTTTTTCTCAAGTTAATAACGTTACGTTGCTCATAGAAATTGTGAAAATATCGTAGGTGATATGTTGAACAATGTCTGTAAGTATTGATTAGTTAGTTCGTCGCTTTTCTTGCAATATTTGAGCACGTGGCAGTAGAGTCAATCCATATAGAGTCAGACAGTGGATTTTCGTATTGATATTGGATGGCATAGTGTTTGGCTTTAATGGGAAAGATAGGCATTGTTCACAGAGCAATGTCGGGTGAGTAAAGTAGGGTATGTAGGTACTGCGCCAGACGTGGGGCTGGATGGCAGCAGTTTGGCCAAGAGGTTCGGATGCAGCTACAGGAGTCCTTCCTGCTGCAATTGCAGAATCGTGGGCTGATCGCATCGATCACATCGTATCCGTATGCTCATGCATTGGCTGAAATGCAGTAAGAACATTACTGTATGAGTAAGAGAGGCCTTACCTAAAACAAACAGAAAATTTAGAGGAATCTGTTAGGCTAGGTAAAATGTTTAAATAATATAGAGCCCATATAGTGGGTTAGCATTTTGGATCTGTCAGATCAATAGGTGGGTTTGGGCTACGTCGTGGGAATTTATGGATTACGGGATATTTTTATCAGGTGTTGTGTTGGTTTTCTTCAATAATTTTTATCCATTTCCCTCGTGGGAACGTTACTTTTTTTTTTTAGATGTATATGAATTTCTAAGTTTAAAAATATGTACATAAATTTTGCTCTAGCGATTAAATACAACTTTAAATCCGGGTGCATTGTGCTTGGTGTGCCAGGCACTTATCGCTGTTGGACGTGCGCATGCGCGAATCTCAAGATTCACATGGGATTCTTGAATTTGCATGAATTTATATGCCGTGTCTGAAACTTAAGAGGTTAGGTTTGATTTTCATTTATTCGCACCTTTGATCATTTGTCTTTTCACTGTTTAATTCTGATTCGTTGATTGGCTCATTGGCTTGTTGTCGTTTACATTCCGTTTGGTACTGTCGTAAAGAAACGTTACAAAATTGAAAGCGTCTCTTAATGATTTTCACTTGAACACGGGCTAAATGGGGGAACGATTCAAGAGGAAATATAAATATTCGATAATGGCGCCGGCGCGCAACGTAAACCAGACGATTGCTGAATTACGTGAGCTGTCCATTTCACTCCTGCCAATGCGGGAGCCGGGGACAAAGAGAGCATAAAAGAAATAAATAAAAAAGCAAGACAAGTAAAATACCGGCGAAGATTTTTATCGAGGGGAAATCGTTAGTTTTCTCAAACGGCAATTCCGTCATCCGCAGACGCCATTATAAGCGTGCCTGGCTACCCAATGGAAATTTTATAAAATTACAAATAAAATCGCGTGAAATTTATTAAGACGAGCTGCAATCATGGTTATTAAAAATTATCGTGATTAGATCCTCGGGTAAATTAATCGAAGGGAAAAACAATATCGATACACTTTCTTTGTTTAAAGCCGATTTCGTAGATCACGGTGAATCTTTATTGATTTAGGAATCGGTGTCTCTGTTTCTTTTTCTCTCCTCCACTCCATCTGCAATCTATCTCTTTCCTCGTACACTTGAACCGTATAGCACGTAGACAGAAGAACCGATGGTTGTCACCCTTTGTATAAACCATGCAGTCCCAATACATTCTCCGTAATTTCATTAGCAATTGAAATTCCAGGACAATTGACGTGCTGAATTCAACCAACCTATTTGCTCTAGTATATATATTTATCCGTTGGAATTGCCAGGGTTACCCATTGTACCATTGGAAATTCCACTTGTAAACTTTCGGTAAGCCCGCATCCTCTTATCCCACCCTGAAAATTACGACTGTGCAACGAATTTCCGGAATTTCACCAGGCGGTAAAATTAATTCGTTCCCAGTGAAATTATTACAAAAATCCACCCATTCCCGTCCCCAAACCTTTTCAATAGGTTTCGTTCGGTGCACTCCGAGCGCGGATAAAAACAGAAGAATTGAAAAAAGAAAAAGTCCGTAATCTTCGGTCCGCGCGCCACGATGATCGGGAACGAGCTCGACGAACAATGCCGGGGCACAATACATTGAAATGAGAAAGTTGGTTTGCATTGTTGGACAACCGCAGCAGAAATCCCTGGTCTGTTCTGAAGGCGTGGGTGTGTAAGGGGTGGGGGGTGGCGGGGTGCAGTTGGACCGGATAGGTAGCGGAAAGGGATGAAAAAAAAAAGGTTGGGACATACTAGCGACGGCCTCGTCCCAGGCGTCGACTGCTGGAAAGAAAGAATAGCAAACCATAGGATGAGAGTCGGATTCCGCGGTGGAAAACGGTGATGCTGCTGGATTCCTTTTCCACCCCTTCTCCCAACCACAATTCCCTCTCTCTTTTTTTCATCCCTTATTTTTCCACCGACTACCCGTGGCCCTTCTGTCCTTCGCCCAACCTCTCTTTATGTACGCATCAGTCACTCCCCTTTTTTTTCTTCTTTAACCCTTCCAGGTCCTTTCGTTCTCCGCGCTACATGACGGTATTTAATCAAGGCACATGCGTCTAGTACACTTACATATACATGTACTTAGGACACACTCTACGCGTCTTGAAAGACCGTAACCGATAATGGAGCTATTGCATTGTTACCTTGAGAGTATAATTAGACAGACAATTATTGTCATCACTCCACTGATAACATTGCCGACTGCTTCCATTTTACAACATCCATTTGTCATTTTATAACAAGTCGTGTACATTATTGTTATCCACAGTACATTTGCAGCTATAAAGAGTCTGTAAACGGTTTATTCCTTGAATTTAATGGCATAGCGAAGTGTATTGACATCGTCATAGCTATTCGCAGGAGTAAATTCAACAAGTGCACAAAGAGACATTCATCAATGTTGTCCGTTTCAATCGCCCTTCGGTACATAATCCCAGCAGGAGAGCATGGGCCGAATAAAGAAAACGTCTAATGACGAAGTTGTAAGAGGCCATTCTACCACGGTAGTATATAATAATGACCGGTCTGAAGTGCATTCGAAAATTCACTGGCTCATCAGAATATCTAAACAATGCCGAGCTATCACTCGAGTTTCCCTCTCGTAGGAGTGGTGCCGGGCTGAAGCAAAGGGTGTAGCTACTAGCTACTATAGCTAGTAGACAGTAGGCACTGTACGGGGTGCACGGGTACGGTACGTCATGGAACGTACAGTACAGTATAGTGCGATACCTCGAGTGCCCTAACCCTAGTCAACTCTTCGTGTCAACCAGGGAGAGTTCTGAAGCTGTACACTTCCGCTTGGCCGCTGAAGAGACCAGACAACGTACCGTCGGCCATCTGTATAATGGGTTGCGTCAACATTCATATACTGGGAAATTTACCCTCTTGTGCGCGAACCGCCCTGTGGACACGCTTACCTTTCTGCTACCCTCTGCTTGTCTTTCTTCGTTGTTTAACCCTTCTATTTTATTATTATCTTGAGCTTGGTTGAATATTGAATTTTCTTATACATCAATTGCTTGCGTATTGGATATGAATAGGTAACGAGCTAACGAGCAAGAAGGATATAAGTATTGCAAATCCTACGGTATCCCTCTTGCTCGTGTTTTAGGATACTATCCGTAGTGCTCGTACAGGGCTATGGTTATTAGGCATTGCTTCACGTTATATGCGTTCGTGCAAGCATTTGTGTACCTAAGCCGGTATGCCAGGCGGGTTGTGTTGAATTCATGATTTAGTATAGTAATTATAGTCTGCGTGTCCATAAATCCTAGTGTTCTTGGTACTATTACTCGTGTGTGCTTATAACGTCGATTTTGATAATGGAAATATTTGAATAAGGGAAGTGTCAACGGTAACGCGTACTGTTATCGCTGTAGTAGAGATAGTTACTTTAACTATGCTGAAACTCGGTTGTTTCAACATATAATGCAAAATTGCACTGGGATTTTATTCACCGGTAACCTCGGTTACAGTGCAATTGCACTTGTATTTGAATTTGTTAGGTTAATGATATATACAGGTGCCATTAATTTACGTAACAGGGTTATCGTTATCACAAAAAAAATGTTTTCATAGCCCAGCTGGGATATATCGACAATTTTTTTATTTTACTTTGTCGCGTGTATTTAAAAAAAAACAAGATAATAGTCGAGACAATAGTCGATAATAACTTAATACGTCGAGATGGTAAATTTCACTGCTTTTAGAATAAACAGTTTGATCATTAAAATTGTTGTATTAGTCTGCCACATTTGATCTCTTTTTTTTTGTCGTGAAATAAAAAGTTTCAATTTACTACGTTATAACGCAGGATTTATTTTAAAAAAGATTACATGGTCTTTCTTACGTATAAACAAGTTTTGTATATTGAGTTATAATGCCATGTTCTGGCGTTACCGAAAAAATAGTAATTTTGTAGTCATACATTTTCTTTGTATCGTTTGTATTTTTATTACATGAATATTATTGATGCTCTTACAAGGAAGGGTATCGAAGTGTCACCCCCCGATTTCAATGAAACTTTGCTATGTTGTAGAGGACAAAAAAATAAGAG
>JAYRCB010000755.1:78685-166792 GCA_036026315.1 Trachelus stipa | reverse complement strand
AAATTTCGTTATTGTTTAGTTGAGGTCGAGGTGCTCGAATCTGCCATGGGGAGATAGTCTCGACGTACAGAGTTGTCCGGCAAAGGAGAGTACCCGACGGAGACGTCTCCAAGGACCGGCAGAATTTGGCTTAAAGGGACGACTTCAGGGACATGGAAGAGTTAACGGCTATAAGGATCTCAATTAATCAGATGATCAGAATAATCAGTTCTCGAACTTGGCTACTGTCAAAGTAGTCTGTCCAGGGGCACCGACCGAGGTGTCACAAAGTGGCTCGCACTCACGTGCTATCTGTTGATAGTTTTTCTAGCCTTGTTTCGATACGGTATACCAAGTTGTCGCTCGTGTACTTTTCGAGTTGCTCTCGCGACATCCAAGCAATTCCGTGGATTTTCTGTGAGTGTTCCGCAAGTGCAATGCTGTGCCGTAGTGAAGTGCCCACCTGAGTGGCTCCTGGATGTAGTTCTCGGCATTCACGGATCAGCTGCACCAGCTCTGGTGAGTACATTTCCACTGCGTTCCATCGTTTGCACCCTCACAGTTTTTCATTAAATTCAAACTAAGTAAGTAGCAAGTACAGCGTGAAAACGCCATTTTTTTGAGTTTTTGAAAAAAGTATTGCTTTTCAATAAGTCCAATTCGAAAGAGTATATTTTTCAGTATATGTCCACTGCGTTCCATCGTTTGCACCTTCACAGTCTTTTTAAAAATAAAGGATAAGTACGTAGTCGATCGATTGATAGGGATTGATAGGGATTGGTAGGGATTGATAGGGATTGATAGGGACTTGTGGAGTAGGAGAAGGAGGAGGAGAACGAGGACTGAGCCTGACCCAAATTGGCCTGACCTACGTTTTTGAACGTGACCTGACCTTCACCTTACCTTGAGCTAGCCTTCACCTTGACCTCCATATGCACCCTTTACCTTGGACTCCAACCTTCACCTTGACCTATGACTTTAGGTACGTAGCAAGTAAAGTGTCTAGACGCCATTTTTCGAGTCTTTCAATAAAGTATCGCTTGTGCCGCTTTCTTATTAGTCCATTTCGATAAAGTATAATCGCCAGTAGGGATGGGATGGGACGGCATTGATACGGTATGATAGGGACTGGTAGGGATTGGTAGGGATTCGTAGGGATTGATAGGGACTTGTCGTGTAGGAGAAGGAGGGGGAGAAAGAGGACTGAGCTCATACACATACAAGCCTCACCCAAATTGACCTGACCTACGACTTTGACCGTGACCTGACTTTCACCTGACCTTGATCTGCGACATTAAACTTGACCTGACCTTGAAAATAACCCGTTCTCTAACCTTCACAGGTTTTTTAAAATCGAAGATAAGTACGTAGCATGTACAACGTGTAAATGCCATTTTTCTGAATTCTTTGAAATAGTATCATTTGCTAATCTTTCCAATTAGTCCATTCGAAACAGTATAATCTGTAGTATGTTTCAACAATCCGTTTTTTCAATAGTTCTCGAAAAGTTCTATAGTTCCTGGTAGGTTTTAACAATAGTTCTACTATGCAACATCGGTAAAATATCTATTAAAAAATATGCTGGTGGCATCATACGCTTCAGTGCAAGCAGGCATCAGGTGCTGACTTTTGTTTTAGTAAATCTTATCGAGCTCACACTGTGCACTCAAATTTTATATTAAAAAAAAATATTTAGGCAATGTCTGATGAGCGGCTTCGTTCTAATTGTTGCTTTGAGAACCAGCGATAAGTCGCGAAGGACTTCTGCCCGTCAAGCTACATATTCGTGATCGCGATCCGCTCGGCTACGACGGGATCCGCGTTATCGACGGAGGTTATGATCAAAAACTCTACTTCCGGACTCCCCGCTGCGATTCAGCGCCATGCTTTTGATATTGCCTAAAACCGGAGTGTTGTGCATCTCCCCACTCATCTCTCCATTTACACTATACGTAGTATTACTAGTAATACGTAGTTCTTGATAATACTTCGTGAGGTGGACGTTTTCTATTGAAATAATTCAATAATTAGAGAGAAAATAAGTAGTGGATAATAATTGAAGGCAAGGAGATAGCATTTTAATAATTTAAGCAACATATAATGGCCGGAGGGAGCACAACTCTCGCACTTTTGTGAATGGTATTAAAATAATATTTATATCTCTGGTTCTGTATATTACATTTATTATGTATATGGGGCGTTTTTCCCTCTAGATATTATGACTGCTCGGTCTGTTTGTATAGAAGGTTGACGCGAGGTAACTGTAGTTTCATGATGTTGATTTGATGACGCAAATAATTATTAGAATGTTTGTCAGTCAGGAGAGTTTCCACAGCTTTATTTTTGTCCAATAGTACCTCCTTTTATACTTACCCCATCGAGACAGTTTAAATATTTAGTCTTATTGTTAGCATTATTTTGTAATTGTGTCTTGCATTATATTTGTGCATATGTACAGTTTGTTTTAGCTTAATATCACAGATGCCATACATTCTGGTACGTGGTAACCTTGCTTCCTATGGTCATAGATATCCGTGGAGAGTCTTAGTGTCTGGTCTCAAAGGTACTGTTCAAACAAATCTAATATTTTTGTGTAGTTTACTCCTAATCTTTTTATCTTATCGTAGCGTCTGATATTGAGCAGTTAAGTCGCTTTGCGTCTGGTGGATACTGTGATGACTCAACGATAGTGTATCTTCAGCATCCGTGTGTTATATTGACTGCTCTGGAAGTACTCGGTTATAAAGTAGTTGCATCATCAAGCACAAGTGTCAAGCAGGATTATAATGAGTATATGTGGACTATGAGAAAGGATTTTTCGGAGCCAGAGCCTGAGCCTGTGATAAAAACAGGTATGTAACAATTTTTTAAATATACTGCTTTCATCAAACAATTAATACGTTATCTAGTACAAATATACATCATTTAGTTCAATGTAATTCAAATGATACATAAATGTCTTGGTACAACGAAAAATAATTTTTAGGATCCTGTAATAGAGGTAAATAAAACCATACAGAATGTATTGTATTACTCAGGCTGAATTATGTATTTTTCTAGTGTAAACAAAATGCAAACAGCTCATTGCACTTGTGTTTTTTTTCATACCACAATTGCCTGAGTATTTTCTGTCATTTTCCCCAAAAATTAAATTACATGATTAATTTTAAAGTATGCCATAATATTAAGCCAATAATGTTTAGTGGAGAAATGTAAAATGGTATAAGTTACCATAAAGCTAAGCCTTTGATCTTATCAAAAACTTTCTTTGGAGCTAATCTATTTCCAGGGTTTCTGTTTTATTGAGATATACGATTTTAAAAACCTCCCATAAGTGATGCACTACTGATTAATGGTTTCTGCAAATTCTACTGAATTGTGTTAATATTAACATTCATCCCATAAACTTTTTTTTGCCGGTGTTCTATAATCTGATTCGTCCATTATGTGGATTCAAGGGAATTTTGATCCCGCCTCAAACCCTCCTTTAATTAATCTAACTGTATAGTACATACGGGTTCTTCAGTACTAAGTGTTGCCTTAGTAGCGCGTCCATTTGATTCTCAGATACGTTTTTCGTATCTTGTTTAATTATCGAATCGTTCTCAAATTCAGACTTGCTATTTTTTAAAACATGTTGCTCTGATTGTGATGAACCTTCAAGTGGTATAGTTTCTTACGGCTATACTTATAACTCGCATATGTGTTAAATAATGCGAATCCAATACTGCTGGCTGCACTTTTTTAGGTTATGGTTATGTAGTGCAAGTTACGTTTTGAATTAAAACCTCAAATGTTAGGTATTTAAACATTTTTTGGGAAAGCAACATCATTCTGATAACAGGAAATGATAATCAAAGTATCTTATTTCTTGATTTTGACATCATTATCACTTCCTTGAATCTTTGTCATTTATTGCACTTGCTGTGACTCATAATTTGTAGTTTGAAAATTTTTTAATCATTCGTGGTATTGAAAGGCACATCATTCTGTATTTAATAATAGTTGTAATGCTTTAAATGAAATATCTAAAATAATCTCGAATGATATATTTATATATTTGATTAACTTCAATAATTGTCTTAAACAATAGTATCATTGTATTTTTTTTAATGAATTTCAAAAAATTTTTGTTATATTAGTCATTTCTTATCATAATCATAGTTCGTTCTTTGGGGAATACATACAAAACTTAAATATCGCAAAATATCAAATATCTTAAATAAAAATTTTTAATACATCTGTGTATAAATATATTGGAAAAAAATTTCTCGTCATGGTAAAAAAAAGAGGAATAGTATGGAACTACTATATAAAGAAAGTAGATGGATCCCAAGTGATCGCCTTCTGCAAATTCTGCGATCAATCATATATCCAAAATGCTACCCGAATGGAACGACACATGGAACGCTGTCCAAAATGTCCAGAAGATATACGCCAACAATTTATCCAAGTCGCACATAACAAGAAGAACAAAACAAACGTTTTGGGAATCAAGATAAATGATAATTGGACGAAACAAGAATCAGCAATGGAACAAAGCAACATAACAGACACTGAATTAGAAGACTTGGATGATTGGGGATATAGAAATCAAGCATATCCAGATGGCACAACCAGTACAATGCAGCAAAACATGGAACTAGTAATGCAAACTGGTGATCAATCTTGGGAAAATCGAGATTCCACAATACAGCCTACTGAATCGGATACAAACACAGTGAACAGGAACTGGGAAGCAAATCGTAGTGCAGCTGAACCTGCTGCATCTGGTAAATTCCAATTTTCAAGATTCATATTAGAAAACATTGAATTCCCTTTATATAATTACAATGACAAGTAGATCCATAAGGATGAAATATATGAATATAAACCGTAATTCTTAGCCGTGTCTCAGGAACGAGGTGGGTCGGTGCACCAGCGAAAATCTCATGCACCACGAAGAATTTCACAATGGCCCCTGCTGTCCATGCGATCCTCAGGATACTCTCCACTACAGAGCAAAATCTACCAAGAGCAATTACTCGAACAGCGAGCCTTAAGACGAGCAGCAGAACTTGAGCTACGACGAAAAACCCTTGAATTCGAGCGTTTCCAATGGGAATATGAGCGCGAAAAAGTACACAGCGAATTACGATGGGCGCACGAATCTCGTATGATGCAGCTTAAGGAAGAACGAGAAAGACAAATAATCGAGCAAAATAGAACACGTGGATTGTCACACGTTATGTAATTATTTACAGACAGAAACAAAATCCTTCAGTTGTACCTAACGCTCCAATTTTTTTTAAAATGCCAAGATTTCAAAAAAAAATCGTTGCCTTGCAGGTTCATATCTCTTTCATGCTCGTCTGTAGGATTTTCATTAATATATACATTCCTTTCACGTAGAAAGGTTACTCTTATTGATACCGTTAATCTCCGTCTTCGTACATTGTATATATGTTTTGTAAATCGATCATAAGTCTCATGATTAAACGTGTGATTCCTACGAGGACACGCATTACGATTAGTCTATTTCTCCTTTTAGAACTGAAAGACAACGAAGTCTGAGATTCTTTTAAACCAGATTATAAGAGGAGGATAAGATGTCTGAGAAACTGATTAACATTATTGGAAGCGAGACGTACTATTATATAGCCGTAAAGGGTTCGCCCTTTGCGTCTGATTGTGCAGTCTTTGGTCTTACTGCGGATGAGATCTGCGCACTCACCAAGCGTTTCCCAAATTCGGGATCCGACGTTGTCAACGGGGTTGTGGTTAAAGGTTATTATGACAAATTAATTCTTAATATAATTTAATAAATTAGCTTTGTAAGTCCATTGAATGGATAATTGGCGAATATTCATATATTTTGTAATATTCATTATTCCCATAGAAAATTTTATAAGTCTTAACATTGTTTCCCGAAGCATCGAGAATATTTATCCATTAAGAATATTTTTCAGGAGCTCCAATGCGAGTGATAAATGCTCTTGCCGAGCTGGGTTATCGTGTGGTTTGCAGTACCGGAGAGGCTGAAATTTTCTGGACGTTGCAAAGGGAAATCGAAGACGATTCTTGAATGATTTATTAAGCTTTTGTCCACCTCTATGTACCCATTACCTCTGCACCATTCACGTTTGATCAGTTGTCGTCGAAGAGGAAAATTAATAGTGCAACAAGACAATTCCAAGAGAAATATAATTTAAAAATCTTGATTAAAAACGTTTTTCCAATCTTTTTGCTACGAGGGTTACAAATACATTTCATTTACATTGTTAAAAGATGGACTGTGTGGACCAATTGAATTGCAAGACAGTCGCAAGATGAGTGGAGAGAACAAAACTATTGTAACTCATTTTGGCGCGATTTTTGAATGAATGAAGTATCGGTTGGTTTTTAAAAATGCTTTTATCGGTTTTTTTTTAGACGCATTCATTTCTTGTCACTTCTTGCCGTCATTCGATCTCTGAAGTATATTACTATTCGATGATCGCCTTAGCTCCCTTATAGATCAATTTACTTTAAACAGATATTTTTGTTAAGCAGGATTAAATGTGTTTTCTCTTATGATCATACGTTTTTATGATTGTCATGATTAAACTGCGTAATGCATCTGTACTAGTAGGTAATGTGGAAAACACTTAACGGATATTTTTCTCATATAATTAATCGATCGCGCGTTGCGCAAAAGTGGCCTATTTTCGTAAAGCAACGACTAGTAAAAAAAAAGCAAAGATATAAATTGACCATTGTGTAGAACGTGCAACTGTTATTTATATTTTAAAAATGACAGGAATGATAAATGTAAATCTATATATATATATCAAAATATGTATTGATTTTCTAGTATCATTTAACGAAACTGATCAACCGTAGGATCATCGACACGACCGAATTTTTATTAATTCTTTTTATATCAAATTATTTTATGTACACTGGTGGCTGTTAATTACAATTTTTTATCTAGAATATACTTTATAACGAAAGCCGTTGGAACAACTATAACTTGATAACATATTTAAGTGATTACTCATCACTTCAATATTACTTTGTCTTGCTAACGATTTACGATGTTAAAAGAATTATATTTAAACACTTAGTTTGTCCAAGCCCAATTTATTCGAGCTATTCATTGGCGTATTTTATTCGTATGCGATTAAGTTTAAAATAAAGACTAACGAAATGCTCGTACCTTGAGTTAAATAGATTTAATGAAATTGCATTATACGATTAATTTGTTAAAATTTGATCTAACGTTCCCTTCTCACACTTAACGATAATCACTAAAGATTATAAATTGTAGCAGCTATAATTAAAAATATACACTTGCACCGCGTTTACAACTTATAGGTCACAATTATGAATATCCAATGTCCCTAATCTTATAGTAGTCACTTATTAATTCCATTAATTTATTAGCTTCGACGTTCTGACTACGAGTAAGTAATAGAATCGTATAATTCATATTGCTAAAATAACAATCATTTATAAACGCGTAAGAACAATTTTGTTGCAACTCAAAAAGACATTAATTTAATTACGAATTAATCAAACATTTGACTGGCATTCGGTTTGTTGTTACAAATTTTATTATAACTAATAGAAGGTTGAATATATAAATATATAATAATATTATATACATGTATATTTTACAAAGTCATATTTTTACTCCAATCACAAATCGGCATTGTACTTTTACAGGTTTACGTAATCCATGCGTCATTGCGCGCAAGCAAATGTAATTTTTTGCATACTATACACCCAATATACTCATGTAACGAATATACATTATCGATTGTAACAATATACGGGATATCTTGATGTTACGTAATTCTTCTTTATTTCATCCTGATCAATGAATCATAGCATACCATAAGAACGTCAGATCCATACAATATAATAAGTGACTCGGATTGATCATACACATAAGTTAATTATCTTTAATGAGCAAAATATAAAAAAAAAGATTCTTAATCATTAACTGTTTCAGAAAAATACTGAAGTTACTCAAGTACATTCCAGACAATAAATCATCATGGAATCCCATAAGCATAATAGCGATGAATGCTGTTGCAAGTCCAATACACCAAGTGTCCAACAGTCATTATCAGAAATGGACTTTGAACGAGGAATTTGGTATGCAGGTAATAGGACAATTTTTTTGTTTCTAAAAAGAAAAACTTATTCATACAATCTTATTTTAACTAATTTTGTATTCTTGGTTTTAGCTCAAACGGGTGACTGCGAACGACTTGAGAAATTGTTAAGAAAAGGTGTCTCGCCGGATATTGAAGATTCTGCCGGTTACACGGCTTTGCATTATGCTGCTCGCAATGGCCATGCTATTGTTTGCAGAGAACTTTTGAACAGAGGAGCTAATGTAAACGCGCAAACAAGATCTGGTCGAGCTACAGCATTGCACAGGGCTGCTTCTCAAAATTTACCAGATATCATAAAGCTGCTATTGAGTTTTAAGGCTGATCCGAATTTAGTGGATGCCGATGGAAACACGGCGTTGCATCGTGCTGTTATCGCAAATGCTAGTTGTGCGTGCAAGGAATTATTAAAATCATGCAACTCCGGTATTGTAAATAAGAACAGTAAGACAGTATATGAGATTGCCAAAGCAAAGGGACAGGAAGACTTGATTAAACTATTTCAAAAGACTGAAATGCAATGACCTGCCTCCCTCATAATTATATAGATGTATATAGCCATCTTTATTACCTTTGTACGTGCTCGCATAGATAAACACGTTTAATTAATTGATACCGTTGATAAGTAATAAAACACTAGAGCGTAAAAGTATTCTAGGACACTCGATATGCTACTCCAATAATACAATTGATTAATGCTCCCCCTATTTGGAATAAGTCAAATCAATAAATTAAACGGGCATCATTAGTGGAAGTATCGATCAATTGACATTACGGTAAATAAGTTATTAAAAACAGGCCAAGCACACTTGGGGTATAGGCATGAGGCGTGCGTTCCATATTGTAACAACAAAATCGAAGTATATAATATAGTATATAAAAATTCCTGTTGCAACTACTACATTTCGTCAGAGAATTACCCCATCGACTTAATTGCAATTTCCCCATAACATCGGTGAACCCGTATACCCTGTACCAGAAGCACAAAGCACCAAATGTTATACTGAATTCACGATAGTGTTTACCACATGGAAACATATGTACAGAAATACCAAGCAAAAGATCTAGTGCGATACTCCAACCCCACCAAAGGGCAGAGGTGCACTGAAGTATTATCTACCAGGTCGTGCACTTGATATTGAACGAATCGTACGTTTACGTGAATGTTCGGTAATCTTCGTACCCGATCGAGTCTTTTCGTTCACCTTCGTTGCGTGGAATAATCGCGAATTCGCGGCTGCCGGAGCCCCATCGTGATAAACGGTGCTGCCACCTAGTGTAACCTCCCGTCTCCCGTGCGCTTGCAGTTCGTCGCGTTGAGTCAGTTGTTTCACGTATACCGCGGGTGCTTTGCGCGGGGACCTACTACCGGCTTTTAACCCGTTTCACACCGGTTTCCCTTGTCGATTCGCGTTTTACCTATATTCCACATAAATTGCGGAACAATCTGCAGTGTAACTTACAAGCTGGACGCTGTGCGGAGTGTGACAATCGCGATGTAACCGTACCGTGACGTCACACGGCTAATCAAGTACACAGAGTGAGAGAGTGCGAGCGCGAGTGTGAGTGTGAGTGGGATAGATAGAGAGAGAGTGAGTGAGAGAGGGAGATACGTATACACGCGCCCGCGCGCTCTTAGCTATACTGTGTATATATATATATATATATATATATGCAGAGAGGTACGCACACTAGTACTTATTGGTGCTACACGTACGTAGAATTATTGCGTGTGTGAGCTCGCGGAGTATATATATATGTACATATACGCATTTGGATTCGCTTTATACATATTATGAGACTGTAGGCATGTTCATATATGATACTCACACTTGGTGGCATCCTCATACACACTTGTCGCGCTCTCGAAAACAGACTAGAGCAGAAAAAAGACTAGAAATCTTTTGGCTATATATATTACATCGTGTCTTACAGACGGGGACTCTCTTTACCTGGTTGTTCTTGGTTTTCATGGATTTTTTTTTTATTGCACGTGTGGCTCTTGTATCGGGCGTAACAGCGTAGTTGCGGACGCATGTGTGAAGTTTGCGGCGAGATACGCTTAAAAATTACGGCGAATATTGTTGTATGCTTTTGCGAGGGTTTAATAGAAGTTGGAGTAACATCATTTTATCTGGTCTTGTTACGCTCATGCTATTTTGAACTTTTGTTCTTTCTTGTGTGTATCCTTGGAGTTTTACTGTCTCTTGTATAACCTAGTCCTTATGACTCGAAAGAACTGATCACCATTTTGTGCCAGCGTGCTTGCGACTTAGTTTCTAGCCATGGTGCGTATGTGCATGCATGCGTGCTTGTCTCTCTTCTCTTGTCAGAAAAGAGACTGAGAATCATGGTAATGTTATTTAGTTGAGCGTTTTATTATGAATTGCGCGGATCAAGGGCAACAGTGTTGTCTCTGTTTATTTAAATGTCCAATGGATTCCTTGTGATTTCGTCATATCGTTGGACAAGATTGGATTTCATTCTGTCCTCTTCAAATGGATGTATCTTTTGTCAATTAAAATTGGTCTGTTATCATCGTGTTCGTTAATGGTTTATGTGTTTACTGTGGAGAAATTTTTTAGGAAAGTGAGAAATGTCCAAGGAAACGAATTTTGTAATTTGTCACTTCATTTAGGTAGGATCATGTAACGGGTGATGATTTTCTAATTGATTGTTTAGATCAGCATAACTTGATTTTTATTCTCACTAAAAGAGATCATCCACCTTCGCCATCTTGTGATTGAACAATTTAAGTTTTAAATTGGTGAGTGTTTAATGACACAGTGAGTTGTGCAAGTGTCTTTTATAAAAAAAAAAAAGAAAACAAAGGGGAAACATTAATCAGTTCTATAGTAAGAAGTTGTACAGTGTGTTGTGAAGCCACTAAGTTTGGACTGATCTTGTAATAGTTCAGTAAGGTGATTTAAACAAGGATAACTGTGAATTCCACGACATGAGGTTTACTCTTCCCTTTAATTCTACAGTGCGGACCTTCATGGACTTGCTGCTCCAAATAGCCAGTCTAAATACGTGAAGTTTTATGAACTTCATTGCCAGTCCAGCACAGCTCGCTCTGTCTTGGCCTGTGATTATTGAAGCACTGCCTATATAGGCATTTGGATTTCATTGGGATTTCCTGGAAGATATTTTTGCTACCACGGATCATCCCCAGCAATTTCGCGCCACGCCCACCCTCGATGAGAGGAGGCACATGTCCATTGCTGCCACTGAAAATGCAGGGTAAGTCAAATTCATTCATTAGCAAATATTTCTTTGTTTTATGTATATATAACATTGGCACTACGCAATGGCCATATTCTACAATAGACTTCATGCGGTTACTCAAGTTTATTTTCTTACCATTCGAGACCATGGTGTTATTTTTATTCTTACACAGAGAATTTTCTTATTGTCTAGAATGAACGTAAATTCAGATTGTTGCAAAGGGATGTACAACTATTTCATAGGAATTGACTGAGTTTATTTATTTGCTCCGCTGCACCAGTAGTTTGGTAGAAAATGGAACTGCTATCATGAATTTTCTGGCAAGTGGGATATCCGGCACATTATCAGTCTCTTTTGAGGCACAAGCATTCCCTCTTTCCTAACAAACAATACAAATTCTGTTTTCCATAAGATGCTAGAACTCGCTAACTATCCATTAAAAACAAAATAACTCATTTTTACTCATCGTTTCGCTACCTCGTAAATACGTCTATCTTTAGTTATCGTTTGCAGGGGTATAAATAAATACATGAAATTTCAAATATCTGGATACGAAGAGAGCTGGACGTTGCTAAACAGTATAGCATAGTTACAAAAAAAAAAGTAAAAAATAATTAATTGCTTCGGAGCACGTCTCGTTAGGCGAGTTTTGAGAAAACTGTAAAAGCCTTTGCACAATTCCATGATTCACAGAATTCCGAGAAACTTTATTTTCCTCTTTAAACTCCAAACAAACACTTATCCATTTTCTCGGTTAGAAGAATGTAAGAGACTTTAGATATGCGTTAAAGGAATCCCAAAAGTTTCTGATTCAATGTAATATTGTTTATGTTGCAAAGAAAAAATTAATATTTGCGTCGCAGCAGAACTCTGTTGCCGTATCTACTGGCACCACAGCCATTAACAGTTCCTCCTGTATTACACCATTATCGTTTCATTTGTTTCTTTATCTAGGTATACCAAGCGTTAGACACAATTTACAGCAGAATCTTTCGTGACCGCGTATCTTTATCTTAAAGACGGTCTTCTTTAACAGAGTGAATTTGGTGATTAAATTCGTCCGTTAACCGACTTACCTCGATTATAGGCCCTAGTCATTAAGTCGATACCCAATCGGTGTTACTGAGAGTCTCGCAAGCTTTTTCATAGTGAACAAAACTTTACTTAACATTCGGCTAATTGACTCACGTTCCACGAGCGATTATTAGAAGTAGAGCGGAGTACCTTAAAAACAAAAAATTCAATCCTTGCGCCCGCTTGTCGTGCGATGGCCCTGGTGGCCCAAGACGTAAAATAACGAGTGCGTCTCGGAATGTATTATCGCCCCAGACCCACTCGCGCAAAAGCAAACTCCTTCCGGGGTCGTTCTCCATAACGTGGCAAACCAAAAAAAAGAAGAATCGACACTACTGCAACGACCATTTGTAGCATTGCGAATCATACGGTACGAATCGTCAAACAAAAGACACAATAACAGTGCGTCAACTGCGGGTTGAGAATCCGGAAAGAATGGACGCAAAGGATTCTCCGAAATATTTCGTGTCTCTCTCTTTCTCTTTGCAGGCGCAATTGAATAATCATTTTTCTTGGCTCTTATTCCCACAAGAGATTTTTCCTCGAGAACTCTTCTTAGAGACGCAGCAAAAGACCCGTTGATTTTTCACATTCTGCCGTTCCTTTCATCAGAGTCCGTTGTCCCGTGTCAGACATCTTTTATTTTTACTTCGTCTTTTGTGCAAGATTTAAAGGATCGCTCGCAATAGCCAAGAAAGACTCCTTCCTCCACGTTGGAAGGCATTAAGATGCCGCTGTCTCGTTACGGACTCTCTGCCTACCGAAGAGAAAGTGCAATAATATAGGTAATCTCATTGTTGTTGTATAATAAACGTAACCTACTGCGGCCAGTACTTCATTACCTGAACGTCGTGGCATTGAAAAATAATGGCACGCCATTACGCGAAAGTTCGTACGTTTACTTGGCGTTGCTGTTATCCACGCTCATCCATTTCACGTCAGTTTTCGAGGTAAAAAGAATCGACAGATATCACCTATCATCCCGGACTAACCAGACCGTTCCGACGTCGGATTTTCTTTAGGCCACCTTTCATAACTTTTCCCTACATCGAGAATAATTCTCGATAGATTTCGTTTCACCCATTATAGATTATCTTTACACCCTTTACGATCTTTTTAATATGTTTATCCACTGACGAGCCACTTTGAATTTCTGTGAATCACGTTTGCACAGCGTAAAGCTTCGCGAAATGCCAGTTGAAAATTTATTTCTGTAAGGTTAGATTGTCGCCGTCATTAGGCTACTAATTCGAAAGGTAAGCTACATCTTAGAGAATCAAGGACACCGAACGATCATCGCTGAACTAGAATTCCGTAATGGCTCCGTGATCCTGCTTTGTTCCTGAATCCTTATCTTGTCCGGAATCTATATCTCGTCGAGTCAAACGAGCAAATGACTCTGTTCAGTCGTGACCGATATATTTTTCTTTTTTTTTTTAAATTTAAAATATGCCCGCCGTCACAGTTTCCAGTCGAAGCGACGACTCTGCGATCGAACTACAGCAATGGCGTCCGTTCGTTCGCGCTGTATACGACAAGGATGGAATATCTGACGTATCGATGCCACTAGAGCGTGTTTACATCGTCGTATTATTTTCCTTTCTGTTCAGCATTTTATCTCCGCGACTGATGCCCGACCGCTTTCGCCGGTCGTATGTCCTATTGCGTTCAGGTAGCGGCTGCGATCCTTTCCCCACGAGAAACGTCAGTCCGATATGAATAAAATAATTCCTCGACGCTTACTCAAGAGACAATGGCAGTGACACAGTAATTATAGAATGAGGTGATCGGGTCGAATCGCTCGTGCGTCTTATCAATTCGTAGAAGCACATTTCTTGGGTATCAGGTAAACGAGAAACTTTGCTCAGGGATGTGCGTGATTCGTATTCAGCAGTTTGTTGGGAGAACTTATTTCCCGTGGAAGGGAATGGTCTCTCCGATCGGCAAACCTGTCTGAAGTTAGCCCAGCACTTTTTTAATTTTGAAAATTTTGCTGAATTGTACTACATTTGTGTTAATTTGTGCCGTTAATCCAAAATCGATAACTTTAACGGTTTTCGAAAAAATTGAAAAATTGTTGTGAGTGATAGTCCTTCGCTTGTGCTACTCCATAAAAACCGTGAAAATCAGAATTTCGAAAAACTAAATGATTTGCTGTGTTGTGCTACGCGAGCACAAGTTTCCCTTATGGCAAAACCTTCTCAGAGCAATATTTGCCAATGTTCCATACACGGTACCTGTATTCGTTGATTCAAAAGTAAAAGAAGGCTAAATTTTGAAAAACCAAGAGTGTGCTATGTTGTGATACGCGAGCCTCATTTGAAGAGAGGGCAAAATTAGCCACCACTCAAAAATAGACAAAATCAAATGAAATTGATATTAATGTTTAACCTCGCTCAAAATGATCAAAATAAAAAATTGAAGGATTGTTCTGAGAAGGTTTTGCCATAAGAGAAACTTGTGCTCACGTAGCACAACACAGCACATCATTTAGTTTTTCGAAATTCTGATTTTCACGGCTTTTATGGTGTAGCAAAAGCGAAGGACTGCCACAACAATCTTTCAATTTTTTCGAAAACCGTTAAATTTATCGACCTCGGGTTTAGTTTACCGCACAATTTTCAAAATTAATAAATTCGAAAACTGCTGGACCAACTTCACACAGGTGATCGGCAATCTCTTTTTAGACTTACCTTCATTCTCCATTATTAGAAGAGGCCTTTGCTTCTCGGTCAAGACGGCGCTTCGCAATACCAGTATTCTTGGACTTTCTAGGGATTTTCATTTTCGTTATTTTTTTTTACCTCCTTTATTCCTTCGAGCGCCCTTTCGAAGATTGTTTGGTCGGAAGACAAAGAAGCGCTGGTTTCTTGACGTTAATACGTTTATGGGGCTGAGATTTCTTGGAATCGCGGCGTGTGTACGGTCAGGAAGTTATTTATTACGCTGAGATTCGTGGAGAGAGGGTCGGCAATGAAATTATTCTTTGCTCGATATACGGGAATTGCAATTTTTTCTTCTACTTTCTTTTCGAGTACGTTGTTACGATTTCATGAATTTGAGAACGGTTCGACGCTTTAGGCTGATCCTTCATTTTTTTTAACGCTCATATCCATCTCATTGCGATATATGGTAAGGAAGTTGGCAAGGAAGTTTCTTTAATTTTATTTTTTGCTTCTTTTGCGATAAGGGGCAACGGGGTGGAAGAGGTTGTTCCTTACCGCAGTATCCGAGAATTAGAAAACAAAGAAAGCGCGTTCATCATTTTCTCGTTAGTCGTTTATGATGGTTGCGAGAAAAAAAAATTTTGTTTTACCATTCTAATCTTTTTTTTTCCTTCCACAAAGACACTGACAGTTGGCAAGGGTGACTTTCTAGGTATTCTCGTGAGTCAACGGAACAAAGAAAATGCGTTATCGATGATCCTCGACGTAACTACAAACAGAGCACTCTTCGTTATCGACGACACCCACGTAAGGGACAAAGAAAATACGTCTCGTTATCGATGATACATAAGTGCGGGACGAAGATGGGGTTTGCCACGAAACTTTGCTAAATACCGAAACATAGCTTTTTGTTTTTAGGAGAGAGAAAGAGAGAGAGAGAGAGAGAGCTATCGTGCCTGTAAAATGATATCTCGTGTCATTTCGATATCGTCCCCTCGGTCGCTGCCTCGTCCCTCCCCCGAATTTTTTTTTTTTCCTTGACGGGTTGCCACTGACAAAGACATTCCATTATGGTCGTACGGCGGGACCCCCGCTTTTGGTCTATACCAAAACTTGCCGGACAATGGAGAACGGATCTCTCCCTGCTATTTTTCTCTATTCGAAATAAGGACGCGGCGAGGAGGTCACGTGGCTAAATGCTTCCTGAGAATCGAACGATCGTGCGAAATAGGAGCTTTCGAAGTGCGCGGGAGAAACGACGAGAATCGGCTGTAAAACCTTCGTTCAAGTTATCACCGGTTACAGGAACACGTATGTCAATCGTTATAACGATAATAAAGAATGTAAAGAGACAACGCATAGGAGGAGTCTTCGGCGCAACTGCGTTGAACTCTGGGAGCATTCGACGTTATATCATATCGCTATGGCGTCGGTATTCTTTCAGGGTCACTGGCGAGCACAATTCGCAGTCCTGTCTGCATCATCTTTCGCTGCGCAACCGCTCGTTCCAGTCACTCGGTGCGAAACGAACGAGTCGACGAGTGAGACCCCCCCACCCTTCCCTTCCCCACCCCTCCCACCGTTCTCCGGTCCGCCATCATTTGCTTGGAAATATGTTGCGCTCGGTCGACGCTTCGGCCTCCACGTCGGCGCCGGGATTTCTTCCCGGTAGTAAAGCAATACCTCGTCTCTCTGGCTCCTCATTCGTTCCCTTACGTTCTGTCGTCATCGACGACAGAGCGCCGATCGTTTCTTGTCTCGCTTCAACCTGGTCGGTATCGAACGGTTGACTTCGTTGCCGATCGACGTCGTCACTGTGGACGGGATGACTCTCTCGGTTTGATTTTTCGATGTACGTACCGGGTGTCTCGGTAAAAATTATTCATTCCTCGGCGGGACAAGAGAATGCCCGATTTTACGGTAAAAAAGAAACAACGTAGTCGCGCCAATGCGAATCGCTAGCCAAGGCCGTCACTCCCGTTGCCGCCGCCGCCGCCGACGCCGCTGCGCCCTTCTCCTCCTCTACCCTTCACATTTTATTAAGTGTAATGCCTCCTCTCTATCTCCCTAACCTCCTCTTCGCGTTAGCCACCGAGCTAACGTGGCACCCTCCTCTGCCCTCCCTCTGCCCTCCGCCTTCCTTCCCGTTCACGTTCTCAGTCTCATTCTCGGCTCTCCTCGTTTCCGCGTGCATCGCTGCTCACGAGGACATTGACTATGGAATCCTTGGTGCGCCGTTCCGACTGCCCTGTTCCACCATGCGGGAATCGCGCGCGCACGTCTCCTCGTTAGCAACGTTGTACGTGAATTTTGGATGTTTTCTTTTTTGTTCCTGTCTCTTCTTTGATCGTCGCGTACACGCGACGCTGCTCGTCACAATGTGTATATACAAATACGAGCAGTTTTGACTGCTGACAGACGCTTCGTTCTCCGTGCGTATCCTCTTTCTTGGTTCTCCCTTTATCTCGTGGCGATGCACGCTTAATTACCTAGTCCAGTAAAATTTTTTATAACGCCGTGGAACCGCCGTAGTACCTACGGCTGTATCTCAAGGTCTCCTTCTATCGAAATAGCGGCTCGCCCCGCCATTTCCGTCGGCCACGGTAACGACGACCTCCGTCACGGGTTTCGTCACGGGCGCAACGTCACCGAAGGACTTATCGAACGAGAAGCACTTCGAACTTCTCTTTTACGGGTAAACGAAGGGGCGCTGCTCTCTTTTATTTTTTGTTTTCTTTAATCCTCGAACGCTGCTGCATTCACGGCGGTTACACCTCGAAACGTTCGAATAAACGTCATCGCTCGCGACACTGTCGTTCGCTTATCGACTTGTCGTTATGTCTTGTTACGTTTTTAGATTACAGACTGTTATTTCCATGCTGCACTGTTTTACGATACTCCCATGTTATTCGAGAGTTCATTTAATTTGCCACGATAAGGTGTCACACGAGTCGTACACTCGGATCCGCAATTTCGATTCGCGATCGTCGCGAACCGTTCGCAGAAGGAATTGCACGGTGTCCCAACGTTCTAGGAGTAAAAGACATCTGGCGTTACGTTTCCAGTCGATTGATTGCACCGAAACGTAATCGCCACTGAAATTGTCTCGTCGATTCCTAAAAGGCTTGTTATTCGTTTAACGTATCACTTTTATGTGTACGTTCGTTCTTTCGTTACGGTCTTCCTTCCTTCCACCTATATAAGTATGTCGCAGAGATCGCAGACACAAATACGTCATTGACAATTCCTCGAGTCCCTTGTCAATTCTCCAATTGGCTGGTTGTATCGGCCGGTGTGACTCAATCGACACCGGTGCGGCTCGCTGGTAGGCCGTTTTGTTTAGAAAGTTGCACGCTGGAAGGCCGTGGAAATGATTACGGGTTACACAACTCTTCCCTATTGCTTGTTGCGCGCGCGTTGAAGCAAAAGAGAGAGAGAGAGAGAGAAGCCCCAGTGTAAAGTCTCCCAACTGGGAGGACCTCTAACGTCGTTTCCTTATTTTCTTTTATAAAAACCTATACACACGCGCTTTTGATTATTCAGGTGAACCTTCCTTGCAATATTGATTTTTTTTTCATTTTTTTATTCCCTTCTCTTTTTCTTTTTTCGTTTCGCTACCGTTATCCCCTTTAGATATTATTATATGCTTCCTACATTTTACCTATTTTTACCTAGCTTCTATTTGTCACTCACTCGAGGAGAAGACCTTCTTCTCTACGATAGTTTTCTGTCTATGCAATGTTTCGTAATCGCTATAGGAACGGACTATACCTTTTGTTGCGTCTATAATGCCGTTAGTCATGTACTGTAGCGTGTTGCCCTCCACGAGACTCGACTGCCTGGCGTAACATGAATTTGTATTATATACTCGGGAGTCCGGCAGTGTCTCTCGGTATGAATTGTCATTGTCGAAATTTTCACTGGGTCGGACGTTTCTCTGGACGCGATGGGGACGTGCGAAGGCGGCGGCTTATGGACCAGCAGGAAACGGTGGCGCGTATACGCGCATATCTCATTGTCGACGTTAATAGAGTTAGAGAAAAAGGAGAGAGAGAGAGTGTGTGGGGAAGGGAGGAATTGTCGCAATGGACGCATCGGCGAACCGAGGTGGCTTTCGGTTGCTTGATTCTGGGTCAAGGTTTCCTCGGCAGCGGCGGTTTCTCTGAATCACTCGGCGAACACCAAATTAGGGCGTTACGTTGCCGCGATCGTCCTTTGACGAACGTTAGACATTTTTTAAGGTCGAGGGCTACGCGTCTTAAATCCGTCGTACAGCCGTTTGCGGATTTTATTCCGTGGTTGAGACGCGCGTCGGCCAAGGACGCGTTCTGGGCGCTTAGAATTTGCTTGGTCATGAGGGTTTGGTGGTGGTGGAGGAGGGGGTGGGGCGGGGGGGGGGGGGTGGGGGTGCACGGAGGGAGGAGGACAAGACGAATGGTAGTTCTTGTCAAATTGAAATTCCATTAGATCCACTTGTGCTCGCTTCTGCTGATACCTAGTAATAGAGGAGCGAATTGCGAGAGAGTGAGAAAGTATTTTCTTATGGTAATATAAGTATTCTGAGATCTCGTTAATCCACGATATATTCTCTGTGTGAAGTCTTTACGTCAAATAATAAATATAACGATGGATGCTCAATTTCATTGACACTATTTATAATAGCGATGACGACGATCGTACCGAAAGCCGGCATCAGCTCTGCAAGCAGCCTACGATTACTTTCGATTATGGCTTCTATCGCGGAACGATGTTAATGTTACGCGCAATGGTCTCACGGTCGAATATTAATTTAAAATCCTTGGTATAAACAAAGAACAGCTGACGATTCGCGGACATTATTATTTTTACTTTTGAGCCCGCGCGGGTACGGGGATATCCGAGAGAGCGTCCTCTGCGCCGTCGACGTTGTATCACGCTGGATCGGTGCCGACGCAGGCGCGACGCCGACGCCGACGCTCCTGATGACGGCACCCACCTTCTCCGGGGACGCCACGGCATCCATGCTAAATAACCCGGCGGCGGATCGTGATTGATTTCTTCTCTGATAAAACTTGACACCTAGTCTGGCACGACCAATCCCGATTGTTCGCGGGTTCGTCATTGCTTTCGATATTCCTAAGTACTGCCATGGTAACCTAATCGATATAGCCACCCAAATACCCGCTGGGACGTACGCGTTTCAAAAGTACTCGACGACAGAACCTCGCACGAGGATTCTCGAAGCCGATATCAATAGCTTGAGGCGTCACGTAGGCGAATCAGGGAAAGCCATTCGAAATTCGTGGTAAAGTCGGTACGATTTTTGAAAATTAAAATTCGCCCAATCGCATTGCCGTTATCTTTGCGTTATTGACCTTTTAGTTCTGGCTGTAGTTATTAACCGGGCAGAGGGGGAAGGGCACGGGGCTGACGCGAAAGGACGTAGGTTATCTTTGAATATTAATTGGTAACTAATTAAAAGGATTTGGTATACCGAGTGGTGAATTGATTTTTTTTTTTTTTTCGTACTTTTATACTTCTTACGTAACGTTACACTCGCAATACACCGGGTAATATATTATGCGCGATTATGGTAATCTCGCAACTGGGATTTAATGGACGATACGTTATTCCTTTATTTCTTTTTTCGCCGCGTCACGAAACACACATACGAAGACCTTTCCAGAGCGTTCAGGCCGGGCCTCTTCCCGTACGTCTTTTATGCGCGAAAGCACCCAGAGTCGCCTTCCTCAACACCGCTGGAAGAGATCGATAAGTCTGTCTGCCGCTCTTGCCGCTCATTCTCTCCTCGGCTTTATCGCGCTTTACTTCTCTCCCACGTTAAACATTATTCGTTTTCGACATGGGATTTTCAACCCTCGTCTCTTACGCACCAAATGCTCTCGGGCATTTTTATCTGACGCAACCTCTACGCTGCTACCCGCGATTACTTTCAAAAAGGATTCTACGGACGACTCGCTCGTTACGCTGGGAACTCCAGGACACGGAGCGTGCAGTCGATCGATCCGTGATTTTAGGCGACAGTCGCGTAACGCATATCCAGGACGCGGAGGCGCCTCTGTCGATTTAATATTTCCCATTGGTTTAGTAGCGCGATTCGCCAGAACTAGGTAGCTTCGGCAGTCTCAGGTATCCAGGAAAGGCGCATGGTAGCTGAAGCAGGTAGTAATAGGCAGGCAGGCGTGGTACATGGGGCGACCTTGACCTCTGTCCTCAACCGACGCTTGTCCTTCGTAGACTGGTCGATATCTGGCAGCTCCCCCCGCTTCAACCCCTTGCCTCATACTTCGTCGTCGACGGTTCACGTTCCCCACCACCCATCATCGTGCAAAACTCTACGCCGTAACCCCCCCGTCGTCGACGGTATTTGCGCGCGTGTGTATCGATTTCGCGAGAGCTCAGAGCAGCCGGCCGACGGTCTGTGCCTCCCTCTGCCCTCGCCTTTATCCACGACGCGAGCCGATCCAGCCTGCTGACTTTACACGCTGGTTTCATTCTCGGCCAGGTTGCCGCCTTAACCGGCATCAAAGTGGTGAGTGAGGGAGATCGAAGAGAGGGGGGTCCTCCCCCCCCCCCATCCGTCTCCCTCACTCGTGTGTACTTTGCTCTAACGTCGATTTACTGGATTATGTTTCGACTCGGTCGTACATCGTCCTTCTTCATTGTTATTGGCGGTTTGTCCTTTATTTGTCTGTCTAACCTAACCTAACCTAACCTAACCTTCCTTTCAGACATTACGCCTACCGGCGCTCCCGCACTCTTACTTTTGCCTCTTTTCAGCGCTCGCTCGGACCTAACCTACACGCTTATGTACGCGCCCGACTCGACGACATTTTGGGGCAGGTCAGGCTGACTGGACGAGAGTCTCCGAGCGCACGCGGCCTTACACCAAATGTTGACTTTAGTGTTCGCCTTTATGTCGTACTTCATGTCGTGTCACCCCTTACTGTCACTTACGCGCTCTGGCCCGTCTCTCCGATCGATTATTTGTTTACGACGAGTGTCTGGTGTCTGGGGAATAAAAATTTTATTACTTCTCTTCTTCTTTTTTTTCCTCTCCTCTGTCTCTCGTTCCATCTTGGAAAATTATCAATATCCTCGTAATCGCGTGTGTTTCCTCCGACGGGTATCTCGCCGTGGTCCGACTATCTCTGTTCACTTTTTAATCTTCCTTCGAACTCTACGTAATTATAATATCTTTCTCGTATATCTTCACGAAACGGCACACTTTCCCTCGGTCTCTTTTACTTCGGAACACGCCTAATCACCATTATCGGCACTCTGGTCACGACGTCCACGTGTGACGCCAGACGTCACGGCAAGGCGAGTCGGTTAACGGTTGTTTCCGGCCATTTTACATGGCCACCATCGTGCGGCTACGGGATATCGACGCGGAATTCTCGCGAGGGTATCGCGACGTTCCTAAAACCGGGATTGGGAGACGGAAGAGACGATAACTGCGCTTTTTTTTCTTCCTCGCAAGATCGAACGAAACCCGCGGACGATATCGAGGGAAATGTCGTAGGGACGCGGGAGAAAAACCGGTTCGACCGGGACGCGTCGCCTGCCATTTCTTTAAAGAAAGTCACGCCGTGCGTATAAAACGTCACCCATCCCTACTGGATATGGACGTGAAAACGAGCTGCCACATCATCGACCGTCTCCTTCTGGTAATTAACCGCGCCGTCATACGTCCTATTCGTACGAGTCGTCGTACACGAACGTGACGGTACCTCGGACGTCGTCATATCGCGTCGTCATCATAATTATTATCCTCGCCATCGCGATATGACGATCGTCATCATCGGCATCGTTACTCTGTCAAGTGGGAAGACGAAGGCGCCCGGCGCATGCGTACTCGGCTCAAGGCGATTGCGTTCGTTGCACTTTCTTTATATTATCGCAAGATGCAAACCGAGTGCCGTGTGTCTCTTCTTATGCGCTGTATTTATGTTGGTATGTGTATATATATATATATATATATATAATAGGATGTAGTTAACTTGGCCAAATATTGCGTGCACTTACGCGTATCTTCGCGTGACTTTGAGAACAAGCGATATATGATTGGCGTTTGAGAAAAGTGTATATTGATAAGTTAAAAGGAAAATGGTGAGTTCAGGGGAAAGAGAGGGACTAGGCGAAGAAGTAGAAAATGGTACGTTAAAGCCGGGGCAGTTCGCGGGGGCATGCGCTCCTTTGCTTGACGTTAAGCCTCGGTAACGATCGCGGAGATTTTTTTTTTGCGTTTCACGCGTGACATAACATACCCCTTCTCTCCCTTTTATCGGGTCGCCATGTCTTTCAGGGCTAATCGGGAATGAAATGAAATGGCGGGCGTGTACGTCGAAAATTGTCATACGCGTATCTCTCGTGTACATAATGTCGGCTCGCGAGCGTGCTCTCGGCTTGCCATCTTGCGTGCGACAGTACCGAAAATAGATCACTTTGGAATTTCGTGTAACGAACATCTGTCTCTTCTATTCTTTATGTTTCTTTGGTCTTGCGGCTCCTTTTTTTTGTATCAGGGGTCGGCCGAGGTGCTAGGACGGTTCTGTTTCTTTTTATTGACTTTGACGTTGAACTTGTGTCTTTTTATAAGTGTTATCCAAATTTGGGACAGCGGGTAACCGGTAATTTCGTACGTTCAAGCGAGTCGCGGATTGAAAATAATTTCGTTGAGTTTGACATTGGCCTTCGATGGATTTTTCGTCGGCGACACGACGCTGACGGGTCTCTTGGATTTCTTCGTCTATTGACATTTAACGATCCTCGATCCCGCCGTCGCTCGGGGACGGGCGTGGACGACGTACGCGTAATGGAAAGACGAGAGGAGAATGGACCACGTGCGAGATGAAAGATTGCGTAACGACGAATCAACGGCGAACAGCTGACGACTTCGGAAATAAATATTGGTACGGTATTTATAGATTGGGCGATTGATACGTAAATCGCAGTGCGAATTTAAGTCTGTTATTTTCCTATTGTATATCCACGGCAAGCACTTTTTACACGCTTACGAGCCTGTTATTTTTACTTTGGAATTGGTGGGGATGACAACGCACCTGCAAGCGTGTTAAATGTGACTATATCGATAGTGAGGACAGGAAATACGAGGTTTGAATTTGCAGTGCAGATACAAATTACAAATAGGCACTGGGAATTATCGAATTTGAGAATAACGCCGCAGGTGGATATTGGGACACGGAATCGTCTGTATGCGAATATGGGGCTTGTTGACTTTCTCAAAATAAATCTTAATTACATATTTTTTTTTATATTAAACAAAATTCGCCGTCGTTGCGTCTTTAGGTGTCAGGCTTGATGCACGTGTTCGCTGTGTAAAGTTACAGAAGCGTATAAATTTTTCGAACAACGCAAATCCGAAAAACTTGTACATTTCGAAAGAAAAGTTTATTACCCACGTATCCTACCTTTTCGTAGGCTCGGTCTATTTTTATGGTACTTCAATCCGTTCAATCAAAACTATCCGTTCGTACTCGCGTACGCTGAGTAAATTAAGTTTCAGTTTAAAAAAAAAAGGCATTCGTCCACGAGGTAAGGTGAATTTTCGCACCATCAATATGTGTCCTTGTCCTGCGCGCGTGTACGCGCATAGCTCCGTCTCTCTCGCACTCACGGCAGGTATGGTATAAAAATCTAGAAACTTTCGTAAGAAATGACAACTCGACGAAACATTTTTTTTTGCTACGTGTTTACAAACAGTCAAAAAGATCCCGTGACAGCTGTCAAACGCGATAGGCCTGTATCCCTCAGCTGATTTGGGTGTTCCACCACACACAGCTCGCCGGAAATCTCGGAAATCCTTAATAGACGGTTACGTAATTTCGAACGAGAGACGAGTCACGGTCTGCTTTCTCGAGGGTCTTGGGCGATAACCACAATAATACACAATACCATCCCTATTTGTAGGATAACCAAGTGGATACCCTCTTCATGTGGATTGCCCAGGTAGATTATATCCTTATCTCACGAATAAATGTCTCTATTCAATTTCCTCCTATCCAATGCGTCTATTACACACATATATATATATATATATATATATATATATATATATATAAGCCCTGTAACCCACGCGGAGGTGTATCTGATATAATCGACGTAACGGAAAGAGTCGACAAGAAGTCGCGGGCCGTGTAGCCATCGAGTAACGCACGTTTCTCCTGTGCACATATAGTAGTGGAACCGAAAGTAGCAAACGCGAGAGAGAGAGAGAGAGAGGGAGAGAGAAAGAAAGAGAGAGTCAGATAGAAAAAAGCGCCTAGTGCATCGGGTATAGTACAGAGAGCGAGTATATATACACGACGTGCGTATAGGAATCCATGAATGAATGCTATCGCTCACACGAAGTACATAAGCTTATATATGCATACATATATATTTTATATAGAATTATAGAAGCCACATGGAAGTGTTTCACTCGGCTGTCGTTTCTTCGCCAGCTATGGAAGACGACTCCACCGAGCGGATAACTAATGTCTCGCGAATTCGCGACTCCCTCCCCGCGTCCTATTATGTCCTCTCTTTTCTCTCTTAGCCAATCCTCTGGAGCACCTACGCAAACATACGAACACTTGAACTACCGGCGAATACACAGTGCCGTAAAGCCGTAAAGCGACACGCATAGCGATATTCCGTCTACACCGTGATATCGCTCTTACTGATTAGCAATACGTTACTCGGCGATATTTTTGTCTTGGAGCTTCGAGAAATCTCATCGGGCACGAGGCCGGGCAAGGCGATACACGGAGTACGGAGGAGGCGTCGCGACGCTCTCATCAAACTTGGAGGAGTCGCGCGGGTCCGACGGAGTCTCACCGCGATCTCCTTCCCACCTGTTGATGGATGTATGAAAATTTGACCAATTGACGCTGTACCAGGAGAGCGTTACGTGTGCTGCACGCTGACTCGTGACGCATTTCGGTGGACGTTGGGGCTGTTAAAAATGGTGAATTTTGGAGGAAAAAAAAATTGCGAAATAATAACTGCGTACCGAGCTCCTGCTCTCATGGGGAATATTGCGGGCTGTTGCTATGTCGTTATTTTTTTTGAGAGAAATCGACGGGGCGGTCGGCGGGGGTGTTGTGACGCAAAAACGTGAGTTACGTCATCATGGTAACGGGACAGGGACGTCGGACGACGTCGGCGTCGGCGTTAGCCTAGCAACGATCGTTCTCCTCTCCCTCCTTCCTTTTCAGTCGTCTGCTTACTCGTCCCAGGCTCCCCTTTGGCGCTTCGTGCCACATCCACCCCATATCAGGGATTTATTCTCTTCTCATCCCTTATTTTCTCTTCTTTCTCTTGCGATATGAAAAGAGGGGTGTGCCGCAACCTCATTCGCATGTCGCTTAGTCCTCGTCCTTTGTCATCGTGAGGAGATCGATCTCGCGAGACAAACGCAAAATGGTGAAATACGGTAAAGGGTTGGGGGTGGGCCGGGGGATGGCGGGTGGTGGGGGGTGGGAGTGGGGTGGGGGTGGGGGGAGTACGATAGAGAGAAATTTTTTTTGTTATTTTCACAAGCTCTCAAAATCTATTGACGTATGGCGATTCGAGCGCGGATTCATCGGTTTTCTTGGGAATTGCGCAATAACGTGATATTTGTCGCCTTACTTATCGATCTGGCCGTGAACGTTTGTCTTAAGAATTATTAAGGCCAGTGCATGTCGTCCGCGATTCTCGCTGTATTTACGGGAGAAAGTTTTGAAAATCTTTCGAAATATTTTCACGGGAGATAACGGCTGTCTGCCGGGTACAATATCGATTCGTAAATTCGAATGGCGATCTTATAGTAAAAGTATACTGCTCGATGGCCACAAATTTTTTTACTCTTTTTTTTTTTAATATCGTTCAAGCGTGTCCAGGATCATTGATTCACCGTGAAACACCGGGCTCGCTATATTTTAGGCTTGCTACGTTGGCAATGTAATTGGTAATAGGTAACGCGAGACTGTTTACTATTGGTGGGGAGGATCGGCGAATTTTTCACGGGTGGGCAGGTTGGGAGGATATTGCGTGTAGCTTTAAGTGCGTAACGTGGACATTTTTTGGAATTCTAAGCTACGCCGAAAACTTCGTTTCAGATCTTTTATATATATATATGTGTATTTCATGACGGTGTCTCTCAGTATCCTAGGACTCTGAATTTGGTCAGCGTGTCACGTTCACTGCCGCGGCGTCGGGTGCTTTCACTTTGGCCCGGCTGCATTCGCTTTTACATTCACGTTAGAATCACCTTAGGTATATTACGTACGCAGGACTGTTATAGGGAATGTTTTTTATCGATTGCGTTTGACGGACTGTCATTTTTCGGGAGCTTTCACGCGAGTGAATCAACACGGCGATGACGTAGACTACGAGAAAACGGAAAGTCCATACATAGCGCCTCGCGAATATCCTTCCACGTGATCCCTACGGCATCGCGAGCCTGGTAAAGCTGTGTTACTCATTGTATGGTTTCGAAATTTTTTAATTAGTTTCTATAGACCGAATTTAATTGCTGTCTTGTACTGATTAAAAAATAAGGGGTGGGGGCGCCAGGTGAGAAAAAATTTAGCACCCCCATGCGTGGTCTTTGACGGAAATGGCAAAACTCGGACGGAAAATTAATGTAATAGAATTAATTTTAATAATGTTGGGGTGAATTCGCATGTCATGGAGGCTTTCTTCGTGTACTCTGCGAATGAGAGAAATAAAGCTTAGAATTAACAGTCATCGAGATCCAGTCGATTTTGATTTCCTCGTTTCAAAACTTCGGTACGATGGTAATTGAAATCGATACGTAACGTAACGGGCCGCTCGCGTATGTTGTTCTCGCTGCAAATCCAAGTGTGTGCTATTCTCTATCCTTTCTATGGTAGTCACTTTTTATACACAGTTACGAACCTACGCGAATCTGGTCTGATAAAAAAGCGACAAACACGTGGTTCTGAAATACGAAGTATCGTTAAGGTTTTGCAAAGTACGTCAACCTGCTCGTGGCGAAGAAAACGGACGAATGATCTCATGGAATTCGGTGATGTTATTGAGTCTTCTTACGTGTACAAGGAGAAGGGAGGATAGTTTAGGCAGAGACGAAGAATTGTATTTGGGTGAGGGATCGGATGTTAAGAATTTTTAAGGTCCCGTCGCAACAGTCTTACAATTGAAATATAAAATTATTCATCGGTATACATAAAAAAAAGAGATATAGACAAGTCTGTTATATCACGGATCGGAGTCCTGAGCCAATTTTCTTGTAGAAACAATTTTTGAAATTCGATGCTGTTGCCAGTGCAAGTATTGACGCAATTGGGTCTTTAAAAAAAATGATACCAATACCTTATGGTTTCGAGAGTCATATTTTTTTACCAAGCAGGTTATGCGTTATTCGATAGGAAAATTCTATTAAGTTTTTCAAATCATCTCTGAGAAAACACCATGCCAATGTTATGTGCTATTGGATGCGCGAATGGCTGCGTTCTGCTGGTGTACGTAAAGAAATAGTTACTGATTGTTCTCTTGCCTTATTCAATGCTTTTGCGCTTGCTTTCAATAACGCATATTTAATATCGTATGTCGATATTTCTTTGGGGTATTTGCATTGGCATAATACTGAGAATACACCAAAGTGCATTGTTTGCATCGATATTGCACGTTTTGGTAAAAATAGTTTGCCGATGGAAATATTTTCAAGGTAAGCGCGCAAGCGGCAGATACTTTTTCTTCGAGATATTTTACTATTAGCAAACGCACGAACGAGACAAATTTTCGTAGCATTCGTTTGTACGGACCAAATTCATTTTCGTGATAAATTTTCGTCACTGATATTCTAAAAATTTTTTAACATTTTTTGCTGTGGACTTCGGTAATGTCGATTGATAATTTCCATGCTGCCATATCCGCACGCAGAATAAGAGAGGAGGAATATTTTTGGGAGGGCAAGGGGGTTGATATTTAAAAATGCTAAAGGGAAAAGGGTAGGAGAAATTTTTAATCGGACACGAAATCTTTATAGGGAATCATGAGGCTTTTACGTGCAGACGGATGATCCACTGCTGCAAGAGGAGAAAAGTGAAAACTCCGTTAAATCAGTTGCAACCTTTGTACCAAACGATTTTCCTAATGATCCTCTAAACGTTAGTGTCATTGAAAATGAAGAAATTGTACCCGCAACTGATAATAGTATTGAAAGCACACATAATTATTTCTTGCGTGAAGTGAAATCGTGGAGAGGAGAGAACAATCCCTCGAATGAAAAAAAAGGTGGCAAGTATTTGTATTCGCAATGTGCCGATGTGGAAAATATACGCAGTAGACCAATAATCAATAAAAGTTTACCGTTGCTCAAAAAATAAGAACCTTCTGGCATCAGTGAAACTTGGAAAAAAGAAACCAGTTTCTTTGTATAATACGTGTCCCTTTGATGCTATTGCGCAAGCACTGCTGATGGGATATCGCGAGCGGGATAAATATTACGAGTACGTGGATAACAGAAGCAATGATGTGTATCGATTTATTAAGTTATTCTCCTCGCTGTAGACCCTTCGTAAAAGGTATACACCATCGTAGAGCTGAGATAGCGAGTACAGTAGTGCCTGAAAGAAATGGCGTTACTTAACTGTGCGTATAAAAAATCAGTAGAACGGCATAAAATTATTTATTGAAAATATGAGCCATCTGTTAAAATAACGTAGGAATGTTTGAATTGTCATACTGAAAAGACACTAAGTGACTTCGCGCTTGAACCGAATGTTCGACCATTTTACGAATAAGCTTTTGAAATCGCTGTAAACGAATGCTTTCAGAGAAGAAATAAAAGCAAGTGAAATTTACGTGAAAGTGATAACGCAATATACGAAGTTGGCACTGGTCAGCATCTTCTGGAGACACTGAGTGCCCTGCATGTGTCATTATGGCGCGGCGTATGGGTTACGAGAACCGGACAGGAAGATTCACTTTGAGTCAAGTTACCTATTGAAATCCGCAGATTTTTGTAGCGCGCGTGTGTGCGGGGATACAGGTAGGCTGGACGGCGGCGCTTTTGGCCGTGCGAGAGCACTGGGCGCGTCGTCAACTCAATTCGGCACAAGTGACAGACGTGTATGCAAATGCGTGTATAAAACGAAAGCGTTACACACCGGTAACGGACTCGTTTTTATTGAAAATTGCCTCTCTCGTCTTGAAGACGTATCTCTTATTTTTTTGAAAGTGCATTTAAGTTGGTTTCGGCTATGGGATATGAAGTTAATTCGAACGCAGATCAAGTATAGAGTCGTTCTCTCGAAAAGTGACAAATCGATGGGAAATACACGTTGGCCTCTATCGAGATACTAAACCGATGACTGCAAGACCTGGAGTACTCGTTCAATGGAGAAAAATTCATTTTCTTATTTATTTCGAGGAATAAGTACAACGTAAGAAGAGGGTCATTGAAATCAATGCTGAGGAAAAAAAATTTATCTCCGTTATTGTGTATGCACTGTTTTATTTTTTTTAAAGCCAAGTATATTACAAATTTATTTCTATGGCGTTACGTGTTGAAATTCAAATTAATCCAACGAAATATTATATTACAGATTTTTAATAAAGTACTATCCTACGGAATGCAGACAATTCATGATACAAATAGTCATAACGGCCATTTTAAATAGAGTGAAAATTGAGAAATAATAATTGAAAAAAGGGGCGAAAGTAAAAAAAGTTTTTTTATTAAGAAACTCGATAGAGCTTCGTACCAAGTATAGCGTAGCCGATCAGACGGTTGCAAACGACAGAGAATCCAACACCCTTTCGCAGATTTAAGTTAGCTCACTGTCTCAGTGAATTACTAAAGTCCTGTATCTTCGCAGCCATTGGGGTACATTCGGGGCAAATTTGCCCCGAAATTTATATCGAATGGCGTTTTAAAAATTATTATTTTTTTAAATTCAGATGCCAGGGTCACATAGGTCACTTACAGGTGTGTCATTTTCACGTTGGAATATGTGGGTACAACGGTTGCGTGCAAAAAGTGGCTATAATAGATAGGATAGGGAATAAAACATTTGAATTCGCAGTGCATCTTTCATCATCCTTCGCGTTCCCTGCGACTTAACGCTCGCTGGTTCCCGTACATGTGGCGAAGGCGCGAATAACATTGAAAAAATTTAATAAAACCACAGTCGAGACTTCTCGCCTTCCAGACGGAGTATTTCGCTAGTGACGTTTCAACAGGAAGACCCGCCAAGACGCATTTAAGGTTGGTATGGCTTCCTCGAGGGTCTGCGCTTCCTGGCCGGCGGCCGATTTCTACGAAATTCACATCGACGCACCCGGTCCATTACGTCCAAACGGCGTTCGGTTGCGCGCGTACGTGTGTCTTCCTGTGTCTGTTTGAGTTTGCTGCGTCTCTGCCTCGTGACGATGACACGATGGGAGAGATGATAGAGATGGACTCTGGAGAAAGGTGATGGGTTAGACGACGAGTGGGGAGGGGCGGGAGGGACACACATGCCCATCCCATCGTGAAAGTGTTCAATCGTAGTGGTAACCTACTGATACCAATGTTGGTTGCATGGGAGGGTAAGAGAGAGATAGATAGAGTAGGGTTTAGGGGGAAGAGAGATATACGCGAATCCTTTCTCTCACTTTTTGACTCATCCTCTTTTTCTCTCTATCCTCCGTCTCTTCCCCTGACCAGAATACACCTTGCGTCCGGCAGATGATCCCTGGTCCATGGGCTGGTCTTGCTTTGTATTTTTTTTTAACTTTCTTGGAAAACTGGTCGACTGGAACCCGACTCCACGAACTTCGCTACAGTCAAAGTCCACGTGTGCCTGGTTGGATTTTTATGGGATGCTGCGGCACGGTACATGGACCATACGTGAAATCATTGAGGGTTTTAGTATTCGGCCCTTTTTACTTTTGGTAATTATTACGGGACGTGAGATCGTTCTTGGGCTTTATTATCGTTTTATGGATATATCGTATCGCCAAGGTGACGGCGAGTCAAATGATTTTAAATCGAACCAGTTTCGGTCGCTATCTTCGTTCGTATCTACTCATTGCCAGACATCTGACAGTACTCGTAGATCTGTTTATTCAGTTTGATTAGAATCCCAAGAGATTCGTATCTTTGACAATAGTATATATAGACAATGTTCTTTTATGAGATATTAAAAAATTTTTTTTTTCACTATCGCTCGCGTAGGCGTGATCGTCTTTATATCGGGCTGTCATACCGGGAAAGTAAAAGTAAAGTCGACGAGCTGGTGTGCCGCGTGCCAGGAACGTCTACGTGGCTACTTGTGGCCCAGGCGATAGTCTGGTCCGCGGGAGCACGCTGTGGTTAGACAGATGAGACCAACGCCGAGGTACGAAGCGGTACAGTCGCCTGTGGCCTAGGTGGTCGAGGAGATGAAGAAAGGTGGCGGACGAGACGAACGAAGAGGAGAAAGAGAGAGAGAGAGAATGACGTAGGAGGTACGAGGAGGAGGGAGGAGGCGAGTCGCGTTGGCTACGGCGATGCCGTGAGGCGCGCGCGCATGTCCGCGTTGCCGCGTCGCGATCGCCCTGGCCCACTGACCCATATTACACGTGGTACTGGTCCCATATAGGAGTGTCGGTTCCAATAGCAATAGTCCTTTTCGGCTCAGGAGACGTCATCCTCGCGGAATCGTCCACCTCAGGAATACAAGTACACTGCTACGATCCATGTTGTCTTACGCACGTGCGCAAGAGAGAGAGAGAGAGAGACGTTGCTACTTTTGTTGCTGACTGTACCCCCCTCCCTCTTCGCTGTTCGTTTCTACATATCCACTGCGAAGGTACTCTTATTGCTACACCTCACATGGGGAATACGCGCTCGTACGATCGGGACTCTTTCGTTGCTGAGACTGTACCCCGTTGCTGTTGCTGTTCTCGTCGATACAAGCGCTGCGATTTTTCAGCAACGAAGTTGCACGAGTTGCACAAGTTTCAATACCTGCACGTGTCTCCCGGGGCCTTTGAATCTCTTTTCGTTTTCCACCCACCTTACTACGTTCCTTTACCGCAAGTCTCCTGGCGCACTGGCATCATCAGCATTGCCAACTTCACGCCTTTGTCCGTTGCTAAACGAACCTACGATTCGTTCTCGATATATCACGGCTACAAGTACTTCCAAGACGAGCGACCAGGCGTCGCTACGGCACTTCCTTCTGCCACTTCATGCTGCCCGTCTCTCACGGTGAAGTATCCACCTTCCTTGCCTCCTGATACAGGTACCCACCAATCCGTCGACCTCGGTGATACGCTCCTGGTTATCGACGGGTACTGTACGCGATACCCTCTGGCGCTTCTACGCTTCACTGTACCTTGGGCATCTACGATTATTATTTTTACCTCCCTATTCGTTCTAGAGACTATCATTTTATTCGACGCCTCGCGACGGGTCTCTGTGCTAATAAATATTTGAAATTTGTCGAATTTGGTTTTATTGCTTTTTTTTTCGAAAATCTTTTCTCACGTGCCTGGCGTCCACTCGTGACCAGTGGTCTCGCTTTTGAGCCCTGTGGTGGTATGGATATATGTTTTTCACGTGTTCCTGAAATTACGTGCAATTCCGAGGCGAGCAATCGTAACGACGTGACGTGACGTAAAAGGGTCTAGAAACCACGGGGAAGGTGGGTACGATATGATCTTGTCGAGATTTTGTGTGTTGCGGTAAAAGGGGGCATTGAGAGGGAGGGTGGGAGGGGGGGAAGGAGGAGGAGGAGAGCACGTGCGAGTTCCACGTGCGGGGTTACGGCAACTGACGTCATTACAGCCTAGATAGTACACGGTACTTTCATTCTTTCTCGTGACATTTTTATTCCCTCTTGCGATCATTCTTCTCTTCTATTTAATTTTCTATATATCGTTCTTCGTCTACGTCCTCCCTCCCGTACGGGGAAATAATATTCTTTCGATCACAGGCTTCAACGCCCACGGGCTTCATTATTTTTTTCATGCTGCGGTTCCTATTTTCCTTGTCCTTAATAAATTCATTTTCGATCTTTGTCAAACGCGACGGTCAACGATGTGATCACTGATCGAAAATCTTATCGGCAAACTGCGAAACTAAATTAAACGTTTTTGTCGTTGAAATAGAAATTTTTTTTTTAAACGAACTTTAATTTCTTTCTTCAGATTCCCCTTACGCTCGACGTACTCTCACGTGTACAATACAAGTATCTATTAAAACACGTAAGTCGTAAAATTGCACGGTCACGTTTAACTACTATGGAAATTCCATTTCGACTTTACGGGCGCGTCCTTTGGTACTCGTCATACGTGTAGCGCGATATTATGCGGGACGGAAATCGCACGATTCGCGTTTCAAACTGTTATCGTGAAATTTATGAGCACCGTGTATACGTAGCGGTGATTCGGGATCGAATCCCATGAGATTTCGTCGGTATCGTAGCTGTACGACGTACACGGAGAAATCAAAGAAACGGGACTTCTATCTTGTTTGAACGAATTTCGAGGTTTCCTTGAAACATATAAAATTGCCTCACTTAAGACGAATTGACTTTATTCAATCTAACGTACCATTCGTCCTTTTTCTCCAAGAGGGTCCTAGTAGTGTTCGTCGTCTCCGAGACACCTTTGCTCCTAGCTAAGCTAAACCTCTTGACGTTCGATCGGTGCTGGTTGGTCAAACGGAACGTGTCTTTTCTTTTTTTTCTCTTTCTCTCTTTAACACTCGCTGGTAACAGACAACGCTCTAGCCAGCTGCAAACGGTAGCGTTAAAGCCGGTAACAGCGGTTACTGGCAAGATCGATCTCATTGGCCAATCGGAAATACGCCGACTTGGTTAACGCTCCTAGCGAGCGTAACAGCTTTTCGCGAAAGCTGAGGAAATTTCACGGAGGGGAAATCTCTGCGCTTCGTTCATGCGATGCTGATCGATCGTTCGATTGGTTTATCACGAGTGTTTCGTATTGACGGATTTTGGCTGCCCTTTATCGATCATTGGTTTATATATGTATATACTATCTTAAGACGTCGAATAAACTTTTTCACCGTTCCAAGGATTACGCAGCAGATTGCTCGATAATCTTACGTACTTTTTACTTCAGGCGGATTTGCTTGTGATGTTACATAATTCTTTGTCTCTTGTTGCAGGCCTGGCCCGTGTGAATTGCAGGACCCTTTGTGGGTCAAAATGAGTGCTGTCACTGGTAGCATCACTAAGAAAAGAAAGAAATCAGATGCCAAGCCCCAATCGCAAATGTGAGTATTCCAAATGTATGTTTATTAAAAAATTTATAGGTTAGGTCATAAAACGAAAGAGAAAAAGAGAGTCACGAAAACATCTTTTACGAAGATGCATTACAAATATGTACATTTTGTTACCAATAATTGAAATATCCTCTTACCCTTCTGTTACTCTGTATTCTTTTTTTTTTTTTAATTGGATTGCAGTAACAAGTGCCTTAACGAGAAACGACGGCGGACCCAGGAGAACTTGTATATCGATGAGCTTGCCGAGCTGATTTCCGCCACGGACATGAGCTCTGGCAAGACCGACAAATGTCAAATCCTCCAGAGAACCGTCGATCAGGTAAGGATAAAAAAAATGAAGGAAAAGAAAAAAAAATCATATGCATACTTAAACTTCGTTTAACCACCTTGCTCATTACTTACCTCCACCTTTGGTCCAACAGTACAGATTCACCCATAACCTTCTTCTCCTGTGTACCTTCAATTCAGCGCCTCGAGTTTCATATAACGGAGACTCGGACAGTATCGGATTACAACCCTTAAAACTCACTCATATACTTACTGGCAGGACT
Source organism: Trachelus stipa (assembly GCA_036026315.1). Lineage (NCBI taxonomy): Eukaryota > Metazoa > Arthropoda > Insecta > Hymenoptera > Cephidae > Trachelus > Trachelus stipa. Next base: position 130,899 of record JAYRCB010000755.1, on the reverse strand, counting down.
TTGGGCTTTGGTTCTCCGCGAAGCTTTGGAGATCCCGGGTCGTCGATACGACTAAATTTTAATGAGGAGCTGCCACACGCGAACGCTGATACTCTTGGACAGCTTCCTGTGGATGTATTTTATATCCGCTGAGCTTTCTTGCTACGCAGCGAATCGTACGCATTGGGTTAACGTGTAACGTTAAATGGCACGTGGACTTGACCACGTGCTCGTAATGTAAAGTTCTAACTGGGGTTGGAGTCCCCGCTTGCGCATAGACTTAAAGCTTCCTGATGCCTATGACAATTGGGAGCTACTAGGCTCCAGTTGTCAAGTCAGTCGGTCGTTCGGTCGTCTCCATGTAAAACGGGCTTATTGCCACAAGGAAAAAATAGAGTCCGTTGACAGACTTCTTTACGATGATCAGTCTTAACCTCGAATTATCTCAGTCACAAGTTCCACGCGTATACGTAACGAGATCCAATTGTTAAATCAGGAACCGGAAGTTGCTCTGAGAGCCGTCCGAGAGTCATAAGTTATTTATTGGTAAGAGGGGAAATCGTGTAAGAAAATTAACCAATTTTGGGCTATCAGACTGAACTCTCACGAAAGGATCGTCGTTTCGCACGGGAGCGACAGAACAAGCGCGAGACTTGCTGTGGCTCCTTCTCCGAGAATTTATGGCAAATCGCGTCGCTTATTCCGCTGGGAACTAGTGGCAACGTCGCGCAGACCGTTTGTCGGACTCTCGGAGTCACCGACTTTTCGAGGCCACGAGCGTTAACGCAGAAGACTTCTCGCGAGAATGGCGCGATCTATTTGCCCGCTTAAAAGCTTGCGACTCGTAAGAGTCTCCCGATATCTCAGTCGGTAATATAGAACTTTTGAGCGATGCCTTCGTTCTGCATCTACGTTATGGCTACGGGAACTCTCTCTGCTTTACTTTCTCATCTTCGCTTCCTTATCCTGACATTCGTCCTCGTTTTGGTCCTATGACGGCTGTCCTTATGTATTTCAGTTATACTAAAAATCGCCACGCGGCAATGGCAGTGCCAACGTGGCGAGTTTTTAAACGCTCCTAACGACTTAGAGAAGCGTCAGCTGTTACCGGAGATCTCTTGTTGGACTTTACTGTATACGTATCGATAAGACAAATCTATAACTTGTTTCGCGTTGAACTCATTGTTGTCTCTTAGACGAGAGTGTTATTTAGACTTTATACGATTCTTTTAAAAAAAATTTTATTTTACATATCTCGAGAACGACTACTCCTGGGCCTACGTGATTTTACTTTTATTTCTTGGCTTTCATCCATTAAAATCTTCAGGTGACGTAAACATTACTCCTGGTAACGGATTGCGTGATCGTAATAACATCTCGTGTCAGGCAGGAAACAGTCCGTAATGAAAATCTTTTTTAACTTGCAGATTCGGCACATCAGGCAACAAGAAGGTTCCAGTAGTCATGCTGTGCAACAGGGAGAAGTTAGCTCGTCGAATCCCAACATACTGTCCAACGATCAAGTCGGTCCAATTCTGCTCGAGGTAGATTCTCTACATGCACACGCAAATATGCAAAAGCAGGAAATGGGGAAACGATGTTAAATATTATAATGATTTTAATTCGGGATTTTATCATGTCTATAAATTTATTAGTGATTAGATATTCTTAAATGGGGATGTATCGGGTGGTGGTTAATAATTTACTCCTAGCGTCGAAGACAAGGTCTTTTAGGTACCAGCGATGGTATTTTGTCGATTTACAGGAATTTTCATAATTAAGTGTGGATTTACACGCGCGCGATTTCACAAGACCCATTGACTATCGTACATGACGCACTTGGGAAAAAGGGATAATTGTCGACCTAGAGAAAAACTTTTGGGAAATTTAGAGAGCGATTGGCCACGTGTGCCCGTGGTAGTATCTCGTTAGAGGAGTCGTCTTCCTCCACTGCTTCTTTCTCCCGTTTCTCTTCGTCGCGAATCTTTCTTTTCGTTTTCTTAGTACAAGTATGATGAGTTACAAATTAAGTGTTCCATACGTGCACTGCGTAAAGAGGTTAAGGGAATTTTGAAGAATTCGATTAATGTGCATATATATATTTTTTGGAAATTTTTATTGTACCTCAACTTAATGTCAGAATTATGACGTTGAGACCTTCAGTGACGTAGTAAAGAGAAAGATAGGATTGACAGGCAGAATCTTTTAATGGGGTGATGAAAATGAGTGAGTGAATCTTTCATTAGCGTTATTAAAAAAATATGTCGCTCTCTTGAGTCTAGTAGGATGCGATCGTCTCTTGAGCGAAAGTCTTTAGGGCATTCGTCGCTGCTACAAAAGTTGTGAACTTGGCTTTAATCTTTTTTTTTCAGGCGCTCGATGGCTTTCTGTTCGTCGTGAACACAGAAGGGCGCGTGGAATACGTCACGGATAACATAACGCAGTATATAAATTATTCAAAGGACGATGTGCTCGGGAAGGATATTTATAATATTATTCATCATGGAGATCACAATACCTTCATGCCGATGTCGTTAGGTCAGTATTGTATTATTTCACATGGGTCTGCAAAGACTCGTCTTCCCGGATAGAGAAGTCAGCATGCAGTAACTCGATATTATCAGTTTCTCATAGTGCGGATGGACCACAAGAGGAAGTTTGTGCTGATATTTCGTCGACTTGCAGGCAATGCGAGATAAATAAAATATATCTATCGTTTGAATTACTTATAATTTTGAGTTGCTGCACTGGCTGCTATCTTTCACTCTTGTTAATCTAAAATCACTGTACTCTTGTAAGTTTGCCGAATTTACTTTTAACCTAATGCCGAGCCTAATGGTCACTCTTGCTTACTTGATATCCTGAGCTATCATCGCTATCCCATTAATTTATCAACACTGTTCAAGATACCCTCAAGGTAATAAACTCCATTGATGCTGTTCGGCTCGTGGCATTAGATTTAATGGTGCGCTATTAGAAATGATGAAAATCATGCCCAGGGCATGATTCCATAGTCGTTCGGAGCGAGAGTGATTACCCAGCGAATGAATATGGAACCTGTGTTTTTGAATATTTTTGATAATACCGCAAATTGCCAGGTGTATCAAATTACACGAATGAATCCTATAGTTATCATTAGTAAACACTCGACATTAGAGGATATTTTCTTAGTTCAAACGAAGAATTTTTATTCCCCTCAATTTTGACAGTTCAATTTAGTCACCGTGTCTGACGTTTGCTTTTATTTTTTTAGGCTGGACCAGCGAGCCTCAGCACCAAACAAGAAATCGTACGTTCAACTGTCGCTTTCTGGTGAAGCCTCCCGATGATAAAGAAGAGACTATGGAAGAGAAGCAGCAGCGAGTGTCAAAATACGAAACTATGCAAATATGCTCTGCGCTCCTTCCGAATAATGGTGATCGATTAGAGAGTGGCGACGTATCCTCCGAATCTTCGGACGTAGGTCCATGCGTGATGTGTGTAGCACGTAGAATTCCGTTGAACGAGAAGCCTCTGGCCACGTCGATCGAGCAGTTCACCGTAAAGCTGGATACCATCGGCAAGATCCTGGCCGTGGATACCAGCTGGTTGTCGCGTTCTTACACCGAGTACCTAAGCAAGGTATGCTTAACTCTATTTAGACATCCTGGTGCTTCCTGAGAAGGAATTAAGATGTTGCAAATAAAATTATACGAATGTGATTTGTCAAATGTTCATTAACTTTTTATCAGGACCTGATTGGCATGGCAATACAGGACTTGTGCCACCCGCATGATCTCAGTAAGCTAACTGCTCATTTGAAGGATACGATCCAAGTCGGCGAGGGTTCCTGCTCCACGTATCGACTTCGTGTCAGTCCTGACAAGTTCCTTAACATTCAAACGAAGTCAAAACTTTTCAAAGCGAATGTGGTGGTCGGCCACGACACGGATTTTATGATGTCCACTAATTCTATCATAGGGTAAGTTTATCACATAATTACTTATGCCATAAGCATTCGTTTATCTAGCTGGACGACTGCCGGATACCGTTATAACGTGATTCTATCCCAATCCCAACGAATTTGAATCGTAAACAGCGCTTTTTTTCACCACACAAACCCACCAGCTCTCATTATGAGGCTCGAACGTGAGACAATGCTTGGTCACTTATTCTTATAGTCCTTAGGGTACGGAAAGGTGCGTCTTGCAAAATTGTAACCAGGTTATCTTGCATGCTTCTCGAGGAGGGTGTTTCGCTCGGTGTTGGAGATCTGGCCACTCTTGAAAATCGAATCTATTCCTACCTATGGTTTGAGTTACACTACTTTATCTATATATACATATGTGTGTGTATTAAATATTATATAACGTCATAATCACACTGCTTATGGTAGACCTCAGTCACTGTACTAATTGTTAAAAGGCACGTTAAAAAATAAAATCCTTTACTATCCGCCAAGATCCGTCCGTCTGACGTGGCAGCGGGGCTTCGTCAAAATGAAAGGAGAAGTTGAGAAATGTCGGCAGAGGCAATGCGAAAAAGATAATGGGCAAAAGCAGAGAGCGGGATTAACAATGAAAATGAGAAAAGAATGAGAAATAAAAATACGATAAGCTAGAGATAGACAACTAGTAGCGTGTACAGTACTATAACAGTCAATGAAATATATATTATTTTTGTTTCTTGTCCACGCTAGGGACAATGACTTAACGCCTCTCGAGGGTGGTCAGCTTTCCAACAGCAAACTGTGCTCGGGACACTCTAGTAACCGTTGTGCGAATAATAGTAATAATAACAACACGAGCAGCAACAACAACAACAGCACCAGCACCGTCGTCGTCAACAGCGGCAACGGCAACAACAATAATCCCGGTAACAATAACAATAACGTGGGTGGTCCCCTGATGTCGGTGGGCCAGCTAAACGGGCAAGTGAGTGGTATAAGTGGTCGTATGTCGAGTAGCGGCGCCGCGCAGTCGAACAGCACGGTAGCGTTTAGCACGGTAGAGCCGTGTAATCCCCACGGCCCGTTGGTTACGAGCAATTCCTTCAACCATTTCCCCACGGCGAGCATGGACTTGGAATTCGAACTCTTCCCTAGTCCCACATGGGACCACTTGGAAAACGCCACCGGATGGGCCGATAGGCCCGATTCGAGGGCGAGTGGCGGGCACATTAATTCACGGCCGCCCTCGCAACCAGCCCCGACTGCTTCTTCTCCGGGTCCCCAGCAAGGAGCATACGCGCCCTCTAATGCGTCGGTGGCGCCGCACTGCAGTCCCTTCAGTAATTCGTTCCCCTTCAGTCCGCTTCAGGAAACGCAGACAACGAGCATCAATGCCAACGGGGGAGCATCGACTAGCAAGAGGCCCGAGGATGGAAGTGGTACCGGTGCTCCTGGTCCTGGTGGTGGTACCGGCAAGGCCGGATGCCCGACGGCGACGACTACCAACAATATGGACATCGTGGCTACTCCTAGTGTTGCTGTCGCGGCTAATCTTGAGACTCAGAACAGTGTAGTGTCTACGGAGTCCGTGAGGCTCAGGAAATTGTTAACCAAGGGCGCCAGTGTTAGTGACGACAGTCAGTCGGACAATGCCAACGAGTCGGATAACCAAAATAAACATAGGATATTAAAAATCTTGCTTAATCAACAAGATGAGGATGACTATCATGCTGAGCATAATACTAAAGTGCGCACCAGTCCTAGTGGCGTCCAAAAATCCACTGCGGAGCACTCCAAGACTTCGCTAGGGAACAACATGCTTCTCCAGGTAACACATTAATTTACAAGCAGTTCATCTATCACTTATTCGCCTTACGTGCTTTTTAATTATCTGCGTAAAATACATCCATTCCTCACTTCTATTTATTGTTTCTTGTATTGTGATATTTATTTGATGTTGGCTAACTCTTCTTTAACTCATAAATCCACCCTGCACTACTACTGAACTTTCCCTATTTCAAGTTATTAAATGAGAAAAATGACGACGAGGACGAGGAAGCGCGCGCTGGTCTTAAGAAACGGAACGAGCTCTTACAGCAGCTGCTCAAAGATCAGGATGAAGAAAGGAAAATGCAAGAGCAGCAGGTACATTCAGCTATCTGATAAGACTTTTTCGCTTATCAAGCGTGAGTTGCTTAATCTTTGTTTTTCATTGTTTTTTTTCTTTCTTTCATTTTTAATCGCAATCCAGAACCGGGATGATGATCCATTGTTGCGGAGTCTCGGCTTCCGTAATACAACACCTTCGCCCTCGCAATCTGGCGATCACGTCGGTATCGGAGGATCTTCTCAAATTGGACAGAAAAGACCCGGCGAGGATGGTGACTTAAATATAGCAGTGAAACGAACGATGGATGGATCGCATCAAGTCTCTTCGTCGGGCGGTTCGGTATCCTCGGGTAATGCTACTAGCAAACTTTGGGAAAAGAATAAGATGCTGGCTTCTCTATTGGCTAAACAGCCGTCTCAACCCACGACGATCCCACCGATTCCTGCGTCTGTGATATCGGCAACTCCACAGGTAAAATTTTATAAATGTGTGGATATAATGTGGACCCACCAAAACATACAGCGATTGAATTCAATTTTAATCGCAGTCTATTTTACCTACAATGTGATTGGCGGCTACGGCGTTCTTGCCAATCTTAAACTAATATAATCTTAACTAAACCAATTAAATTATTCTGTGTATTTGTCACTGATTCACTGGATAAATGTTTCTTATTAATAGATCTAGCGTTAATATTCCATGTCCGTTCTAGGAAAAACTACCCCGTGTGAGCGAACGGCTCAAGCAACACCAGCAACAACAAACGCAACAGCAACAACAACCATGGTCGGGTGGTGGTATGCAAGCAGTTAGCAGCAACACAACTACCACCAGTGCCACTTCGGCGCGAACTCCTCTCCAAAACCAATCGAGACAACTACCTCGTCAAACAACCAATATCTACCTCAGTCATATGCTAAGTCAGGTCAGTAACAATTTCAATTAGAATCCTCGCGAAAATAGATTTTCGTGCGCGTTCAGATGTAGTTAAATAAGTAAACAAGATATTTCAACTCGAAATAACAATTGTACGGTTGTTCGACGAATAGCAGAGGCCCCAAATGGGTCAAATGGATTCGGAGTTTGGGGCCAGTGGAGATTATCGACAACCGGGTACAGACATTACAACCTGGGACAACCAGTCATCCGATCCGGACTTATCGGATATTCTAGATCAAGTCATCGAGTTCGTACCGGACGAAGGCAAGTATTACTAAAGTATCGATTCTTATTAGACGCCTGTTACGACAGCGAGCCTTTGGTCCGGGTGAAGCATGTAATAGTGAAAGTAGTGACGCTAGTATACAATTGTCATTCAGCAGAATCATCCGCGTTGGCGACTCTGATGGACGCTCTTGAACCGCCGCAAAACAATCCGATGAATGAAAAAATGGCTATAAATGCTATACAGAAGTCGTTGATGCTGTGCGAGTCGGCTGTGGTAAATCCCACGTCTTCCACCATAACGATGCCAGGAACGCCACCATCTTATTCTACGGCTGTGAGTTGCAATACTGTTTCAATAAACCCCTGCAAGTCGTTCATACGCGACTTAGGAAAATAATTAGGAATCTGATTCAAACAACCCTGCTGTTTTTTTTAGCTGAGAAATACACCTGTAACGTCGAGTCATAGTTATCAACCTTCGCCATTGTATCAGCAGCAACCGCGGCCACGGTTTAACGCTCAGCCTGGCATAAGACAAACTGCGGCGCAGTTCACTCAACAGCAACAACTGCAGCTACAACAGCAACGCAGCAAACTGATGCAGCAGCAACAGCAACAACAGCACAAACAAAGGCTTTTGCAACAACAGGAGCAACAACACATGCTGATACCGTCAAACGCGACAGCCACGGACCAAATTACCACCGCCATACACAACATAGACAGTCTACTAAATAACACCGTTGCACCGAACGTATCGTTACAGGTACGCGGGCGAGCGATGATATCGGTAATTAGCTTTCCATTAATAAAAAAAAATTATCTCGCGGGTAATATATTATTGCCAGTCTATCACGGTTGTCCTGTTTATCCTTTGATTACAGCGGTCCAGCGTACCAGACACACAAGTTTCCCCAGGATACGGGGGATCCGTCCAGTTGCCTTCGGGGCATCGCCTCAGTCACTCCTATTCTCACCCGTCAACGTTACCTCAGCAGTGAGTAGACTTTATTTTTATCTCATTATTGATCTTCGTTTTACTCACGATAATATACCTCCGGTTCAAATTTGCGTTATTTATGTATTTTTTTCCAATTGAAAAAAGGTGACGTACTCGCACAAATCAATGGTTTTACTCATTGTCTTCTTTTGCAGTCCCGTGGTTAATAGCAACTTCAGTAGTGGTCAGCAAGTCTCGGCTACGGCGCGGCTGTCGCCACATTCACCGGCTACTATTTTGCCATTTTCACATCCTCAACCGTTGTCGCCGCGTGTCTCGCAGGTGAGTCTCCCGAGGAAAGCCCCGGGCTCACGTACGCATTTAACCGTTCCGTGAGAGCCGGGATTTTCACGGTATTTTCTGCTTCAGGGTAATTATGGTAACGGTCCGAGGATGTTCAATGTTAACCAGGTGAGGCCCCAGCAACAACAGCAGACCCAGCAGCAAATACAACAACAGCAAAGGTCCATGCCGTCGCCGGGTACACCAGCTTCGGCAAGACAGTCTCCTTTCCCTGCGGAAGCTTTTCCTCCGCCTGCGTCTCCTACTGCGAGCCAATTCCCACCAGTACCAAATCCCACTGCTGCCAATCCTCCAGGACAGTATCGACTTCAGCGAACGACCTCCACGCCCTCGGCCACCACTCAGCTGCCAGGTATGCGATTACTCTCTTAACAAGATACGATCCAACAAACAAAGACATCATTGAACCCGATCTCATTTGTCTCAAATCATGCGTAATCAAATAACAGTGCAAACAGGGAATTACGAGTCAATAGAATTCGGAAAGTTTATTCGATCGACGCAGTGCACGATTGATAAACACACGTCCAATCGGGAATACTTGTATAACACGCGAGTTACGTGAAACAATCAGAATTTCTTTCTCTGACTCCTCAGGTAACACGTGAAAAGATGGCGTTATCACGATGCGTATATTTTTTAAGATTTGTGTACGAGACCGATACGCGGTTCTGCGAATTCCGCTCATCTTTTTTTTGTATTTATTTCTTTTGTAACAATAAACTTCGCGTATTTTACGAATTGCCGAGTGGCTACGGGTTCACTTACGGGTTTGCGTGTGTCACGATTTCTGTACTTGTCGTACAGACTTCTTCTGTGATTCGATTTTGACGTTCACTCATTGTCAGGGTAAGTACTTCATCGAATAAATTTCTTCGCTTTTGAGGTTCGACTGTTCTTCTTTATTCTGGACACTTTAGGGTTGTAGTCGTTTTTGTTTGCTCTAGGCGAACATTTAGCGCTCTTCGCGGCTTAAGTTGCCCTTAACTTATCATTATCATCTGTTACTAATACTTTTAAATATTACTGTATCGAACTCTCTATGGAACTTTAGCTTCAGGTTTTATGTTTTCCTCTTTTCTATATGTTTCGTTATCTTTTTCGATTTACTTTCTGCGCTTGTGAAGACAAGTAAAACGTAGACTTGATTATCTGTAAGTGTTTTGCATTACAAGAATGCGTGCGCAATGCATATGATTTTATTTTTTTTGCGCTTCTTTTTATCGAATGTCGTACATCTTTTGTCAATACATAATTGCACAGGAATGGGTTTGTTGCGCGACAAGAATGCATGAATATTAAAACAAATGGCGTGTGTGTAATAAGTTCGAAGGAAAGTCTATGTCCTGCGAAGCCATAACAAGCTCATTCCATGATAATGCAAAGTGCATCGAATGGTCTGCAGTGATGCATATCCTTACTTCCCTTCGAAGTAATTAACAAAAATAGTTGAAGTACGAACAAAAGTTGTTTGGTGTTCGACAACAAAAATGCATCGAGGAAGATTTCATTATTGTTGTAGGTGGAGTAGGTTCGCCAAGACATTACGGAGTCAACAAGGAACAACCCCACCTGTCACCTAGTCATCCCCATAACCAACAGCAACAACACAACGCCGGCAATGCCCAACATTTCTCAAACCAACAACAACAGCAACACACTTCCATGATATATCACACAAGTTCCAACACAATCAACCCTGCTGACGTACAGAACAATCAGTTCTGTTATGATCGAACGTCTGTTTCACTTTACTCAACGTCAGGACCTGGTGATCCGCAGAATCAGGGTAGGCCTCTGCCTCCACCTGGGAATCCTGGAGTTCACCAAATGGGTGGTAAGTCATATGACCTCTTAATGTCATGTGACCATCAGTACATCGTCACCATCATGGTCATCGTTCATCGTCACCGTTTCACACCTGCTCAAATCATCATTGTTTCTTCCTATTGTGATATATCAACCTGCTCTGAGATATTAACGTCTGTCATCGTTTATGTTTGTTTTTTGTCTCTTGTGTTCTCGTGAACTCAAATTCGGGGCACGACGAGGTTTCTCCCTCATTTACATCACAATTATGTTACGTTCATACTGTTTGTTTATTGGTGACTGTGGCTCATTTTTTTTGATCATACATGTTTCTCTTTTCTTCTGGTATCTGGGGAAAAAAATCGCCTGCACTTACATGTCAATCATATATATATTTTTCAATTTTTATATTATTCATCCATTGTCAAATGGACTTAACGAAAATTTCATCCGTTTTGTTTTACCTCCTGGTATCTTTTGGCTTCATTTTTTTTGCAACATACATACATACATATATATCGTCATTGAATTAATCAATTGGCAAGAGAGGCACCTTGATCTCATATGTCAATCTAGCGTTAAATGTTGCATGATGCTTCCTTCGGAGTTTTTCAGCACCGCCACAACCACAACCCACCACCACTCGTGTCGTAACCATGCCCAATGGATGCCTTGTATCTGCCCATCATCCTGTACTAATTTGGCGACGTTAATGACGAAAGAACAGACAGATTACGTTACGTCGACTGGTGCGAATAACAATGTCTCGTTAACAAAACTGGATGAATTTTTGTGTACTCAAGGATATTCTTACACGGACGATTGAACTTTGACACCTTGACAGAAGATATTGGAACGCGATTAATAAGAATTATGATATTGGATTTCCCTTTTTTTTTTAATTCTGTAATGAGTCCAGAAGAAAATCATCCTTGAAGAAAATCCTTGAATCTGTGTAACGAAGGACTCAAAGTTGTATTATCGGTATCATGGACATACGTGATAACACGTAGTATTATTATGCACTGTAATCAAGGAGAATTAGTATACCACGATGCACGGTATCAGATCTTACAATCAGCACATGTTGCACGATTCGCCTATGTCCGTGAGACAAGCTGTCAATTACTATATGTAGCTTTAACAAAAAATGATCGATGGAAAAGAATTAAGTGTTAAAAAAAAAGAGAGAAAATAATAGCCAAAATATCCGACTGTCTTACAGCTTTGTCATTCATCCTTTTCACCTTCATACTCGATGTTCATCAATGTAATGTAATACCCTTTAATGTACTTTACTATAAGGCCTCTTATCCATAAGTCGACAGGAGTGACTTGTGCACTAATGGAGAGACGTGATAACGAAAGTATACCAAAACTTCGAAATCATTATCGAAATAGGTATATAATTTCTGCTGTAAATGATTGTCTGGAATAAAACGAAACACCCATTTTTCCTATTTGCGTATCGTTTACACTAGGCGTGCGCGTCGTGCCGTAATTATGTGATTATACAAAAACAACAGAGTATGCCGGAATCATTTGAGAATAGAAGAAATTCGAAATGCGTCAGAATCGCAAAAATTGTACAAAACCCCAACTTTACCGTGAATTGAAATTTTCTTTTTTTTTTTTTTCTTTATGTTGAACGTACCGTTGAGTCTATCGAATATGCACTCTTGTCTTCATGCTTTTGTTTTTTGTTATCACAGGTAACGCGAGTAGCACGGGCAATATGACGTCGGCGGAATTTGTACGGCAAGAGCTTAGGGCGATTGTCGGGGCCCGCACGCAGCAACAGCAGCAGCAACAACAACAGCAACAGCAACAGCAGAGGGTACCCAACAACATACAGAATAATCTGGCTGGTCAAGTATCTCAGGACGACCTTGAGGCCCTTGGTCTTACCTTCGAGATGTCTTCCGCAGGTGGGTTAGGCAATTGATACTACCGTTTGATTTTTCCGGGTGAAAATTTTAAAAAATTTCCATTTTCTTTTAAAAGATATTACTTCACTGCAATCAAGTATTTTCGATCACGATTAAGGAACGGGGAGGAAACTTTTTTTTTCAATTAATTCAATAATCACTACAGTTGATGCAAACTGCTGTGGAAAAGTATTACAGGCTATTTATTAGGATGTAATTTTTATTACCTCTACTTTTTTTTTTTCAAAATTCTTGTTCTACTTAACATGACAAAGAGATCCAAAAATCCAATATCTTCCCGCCCATTACTACTATACTGCTAATAGTACTTCTAGTTAGCTACGCGTGTTACGATTCAAAATGACGATCCTGCGGTCGCGCGCAAAGAAAAAATAAAAGTCTGCGCGTAATTCAGCAGGACGCCGATTGCGATAAAGATTTCGTTCGTTCTAAGAGTAAAGGCTTTTTCGTGACACTTTTACAATACCCTGCCTCCCGCCAATGTACATATAATCCCAGCAGTGTACAGTACGATTATTACCCACATAGATTACTAGGTACGATAATATCGATTTCGTTTCTATCAGCACATATATATGTACACACATGGGGAGTTTTTAATGGCTGCGATCGAGCCAGTCGTGCAAAAACAACAACTAGCCACGCAGAGAGGCGTACTGTAAATATTTCACTGGTGCTTTGTGGACGAGTCTTAAAATTAGAATATGCCGGTCGTCAGCGGGGACAAAGTCGCCGGACAGCCACGTCACAGTTTAGCGACGACCGGCGACCGGAAACGCGTGCATGAGAAGCGTTTCCTGGGATTTTCTTTTTTTTTAATTTTTCCTCCCCTCCAACCGTCCCGGATGGGCTTGCTGAGACGGGGTTGCGTAACACTTAATATATGGAAAAAACGTGTGCGTGTGGTGTGAGACTGTGCGTGCGAGTGGGTATGCTTGTCACCCTTAAAAAAAAAAAGAATATCAATTCCCACCCTCCAATCAGGACGCCAGGCCCACCCGGAATTTTTTTGTTTTATATAGAGGAGGGCAATTCTCGCCGAAAGGCAATGCGTGTACAAAGAGACTATGGTAACGCGTGTGTTACGATGTCCCCACTAGGTGAGGCTGTGGTTAGCGATGGCCCCGCCAAAAGCTGGCCAGGAACCGCCCCCACGTCCTCCAGGGTAAGACCCTTCCGACAATTATTTTTATGTACTTCTTCTTGCTCTCTTTCTCTCTCTTTTTCTCACAGACACTTTTTTTTTAGATTTTTTTTCTTCCATATTGTACATCTTTTTCTCGTATGCTCTTTTTTTATTTTTTTTTTTCACTTTCCATACCTACTGTCTCTATGACTACTTATCTTCGCTTGGCTTCGTTTACACTTTTAATCCTAACACAGCTGCCATCTGGTATCACAAACAATGACTTTTATGCTGGATATATTTTCTTTTTTCCTTATAACGGGTGACCTCAACGTTACCCGTTAACTCGAAAAGGGTGGCGTTACAATTTTTGCGTGATTTTTGTAACTTAAATTTTTTTTTTCTTTTCGTTTCTCGCACGTGCCACGAGGATCTTTATCTTGGCATAAATTATACACGGTATACTGAATTTCATTTGTTAAATTTTATTCTGCACTCGCTACGGTTATTATCCTTTATCACGAATTTTCGATTCATCAGTTTGATAATTCGCTGCCTGACTTCACCTGTGACTCAACGGTCATGCCGGACGTCGTTGTAGATACGTTGTTGAACGGACATTTTTGGCGCGATTGTAACTTTACGATTGATCGCAATGATATGAATGAGAAATATAGGAAAACATTTGGCAGTTGTAGGATTAAATAAATAAAACTTAGTGTGCACGATTTTTCGTCATCTCGGGAATGTTGCAAGTGAAACTCGCGCATTGATCAATCGTTGCGCTATTGAGCAGATCCTTATGGCTTGCGAGTATGCTGGAAATAAAAAAAATAAATAAAAAAAAAAGAGTTTCGCTCGCTATCATTCTTCTGAGAAATCTTCGAACTCTATTTCTGTCTCTCTCTCTCTCTCTCTCTCTCTCTCTTTATCTTTTTCTGTTAACATTTAACGAGGCGTATCGACGTCGGAGCGTTTCACCAACAAATCGCTATTTCTAATTAATTATTGTCGATCGATTTGCTCTGACTGTAGTTGTTGCTGATTAAAAAAATTGTTTTTTTTTTTCATACTTGGTGTTTATTCTCTGCAATTTTGTTTTCAGGTTAGCGTAGTCTGTTGAGTGCAAATTCGTGAACTAAAACGTTGTTATCGCTACTAAACAATGAAAAACAAAAAAAACCTCAAAGCTTGCGTCACTCCCAATAAATGTCAATTGATCTGTATACAATGTTACGTCTCTGTAAGGTAACGCGCTGTAGAAATTTTTGTAGTATAAAATAATTATTTGTAGAAAAAAAAAGTTTTGAGGATTTTTGATAACACGAGGGCTTTAACGCTTTTCACGATAATTTCCCTCCAATACTTATATCCCTGAATTCTCTTTGGCATTCGCATCCTAATCGATCGGATCGGTCGAATCATTGGAATTCTTTTTGTTTTCTTGTACAGCCAATTGAAACCGATGATTCGGCATGATTAAAGCATAAAATGTGAAACAATAGACTCTACCACGGGTGATGGTGTCCATAGCTTTTTTTCGGGCTCGTTTTGTATAGGAAACAACAGCTGTCACACGTAATTACACTGTATTCATACGCATATCCACCTAAACATCAGACACTGTATGTAAAGCTGTTTAAAAATTGGCGCGTAAATTTTTTTTTAATTTACGTAAGGTAATCGTCCCAGTTACCGAAATCGTCCCAGTTACCGATCTTCTCAGGAAATCCTATTATTTTAATCGCGTAGATCTATAGAGATACGAAGGGAGGCTACGCCCTTTTTTTGACGATCCTAAATAAAAGTCTCAACTAAGGTTATGATATTCCCTGTCAGGAACCTGGGGCACTTTCGGTAACTGGGCCCTACGCCTTATCCTGGAATTTTTTCGTAATGCTTTTTCACAGTTGACCAAAGTGAACCTTTTGCGCTTAGTAAGTATCTTCTCCAAATGCATGCTCAGTTCCACATAGTAAAGCGTTGCAAACCCATAGGAGTGTTAAGTCATTCGTAAAAGAAGTCTATATTCAACATGGCGGATACAAGATTAAATTCGTACCTACGATTGTCCGTATAAGAATTGTCGTGTTCTTATCACTCGAAAAAAGATATTCGTGCGGAAAGTCTATTGGAGCCAATAGCGTGACGTGTCGGTTGAATAAATTGTAAGGGGTATCGCAAGCGACGGAGAACCAAAAAAAAAATATAAATCGTGTACCACGTGAAACAATGTCTGAAAGTAACCCGTTCGTGTCGCTTGTAAACGTCGTTAATCTGATCCGTACCAGAATGCTTTAATCGTGTAAAACTGCTTTCAGTAATAATTTCGGTATACAATTTAATTTGCAGGAGAGAGCATGCTAGTGCGTATTCGTATCGCGTGCTTAACAGTGCATCAGTCTCTGCTTTCGATCGTCAGTTGACCCTCCGAGTCGATGGATCCTGGTGGGAAATTTGAATCCCGCAAAACGACTGCTCGACACAAAATCGCGATTATGATCCTCGTTAAAGAAGTAACGAAGCAGTGGCGGCAATTTTTTTTTTTCTTTGACAAATTTCTTTGTCGTTATTAGTGCGTTAGTGGTGGGGGTTAGTCACAAAAAAAAATTGCCGCTAATCGTAGACTACGATCAAAGCTTGCGATATACGCGACCAGCACTCTGTGACTCTTTTTTTTTTAATCTTATTTTCAATAGCGATTAACAAAAATTCTAAATTTCTTATTCAATTATTTACAGACTACTATGGAGGAGGTGGCCCGAGGTGATCCGAAGTCGTCGCTGCTGCAGAAATTGCTGTCCGAGTGACTGCGGCTTGTACCTTTGCGAAATAACGAAATCTATGTAATATATGTCTGAGCGTTAGAGACGGTCGGGGAATAAAGGGGTGGAGAAGGAGGAGGAGGGGGAGGGGGGGATATATGATTACAATCGGGATTTGGGGAAGAAATAAAGTTTAACACTCACACGCGTGCGCGCGCGCGCAAACACACACACACACACACACACAATACACATAATACACGCAATACACACAACTTACTCATTTGCATAAATGAATATCCACGTGTGCGTGTCTTCATATTTATATCGATGCGCAATACTGGGTCAGATAAGAGACAACGAGAACTGATAATTTCCAGAAATTGCACGGATTACTAAGAAAAAGCATTAACTTGTACTCTTATCTTTGCCTGTCTCTCTTTTTTTCTCTTTCTCTCTTTCTCTCTCTCTCTTTCTTTCTCAATACGTAACTCAATACTCGTTTTGTTAAATTCAATGTATTTGCGATGCAGAATAGTAATAACAATGGACGCGTTCATGCATGTGATA
The DNA here is from genome assembly GCA_036026315.1 of Trachelus stipa. NCBI lineage: Eukaryota > Metazoa > Arthropoda > Insecta > Hymenoptera > Cephidae > Trachelus > Trachelus stipa. The sequence goes on along the minus strand of JAYRCB010000755.1, from coordinate 114,193 downwards.
ACGCGCACACGTGATACCGCAGGGGGTACATAGAAACGAATATACATAAAGACCATACACAATACTACACACAACAATATGCAGATACGTATCGTTGGGTACAATGACGATGATAAAAGGCGTGACACTTTCGCGTTTTGTGCATATATATGTATGTATACATAACAATATATATATATATACCTTCATTCGTATGATATATATGTATATGTATCGATTGTAAAAGTCGGACGAATGGATAACAGAAAATTTTATGATGAATCGAGGACAATGATTTGAAGAAAGAAAAATAAAAGAAAAAGAGAAAAATATGACGCGTCATTATAACTCGCCAAACTGGCCGGCATGAGATGAACCAGTACCTTCCATGGCGGGATGATTTTGAGTACGCGTCACGGACCAGAATTAAAAAAAAATCTATGCACCCCCTTTGGCACGTATTTTTTGTTCGCTTTTTATTGACAGGGACAGTTTTCGAGAGACAAAAGAGTGAGAGGGAAGGCCCCAGGGCCCAGCCGCTGTTGCGCCTTGTATGTTGGCGCAATAAAGGGAGGAGCGTGAAGGAAAAAATAATGAATAAATTAAAAAAAAATGATAACAGAGCTCTATATATGTATATATATCTATATATATATACACATATATACATATATGTATATTAATATACGCATGCGTATGTACGTGTTGATAAAGTGTACTATATTTCCTCGCGAATTTTCGAAAGTGCCGCGCAAATCGTACTCGCCATTGTATTCCGGTATCACTGAAAGAAACTACGTAGGTACCTCAAAGGTATACTTTATTATACCACTGGCTGTTGAACATAGAACTATTTATAGGTTTAATTATTGTACACAGGAAAAAATAGAGCACTATCACGTTTTTTCTTCTTAATTTAACATCCATTTTGACTATTATATTATAAATAATATATTTGTGATTGTAAGAATCTGCAACCAAAATGTGACAAAGAATACTTGTTGTTGTTAATATGATTATAACTATTATTATTATTATTATTAATTATTGTAATAACTATTATTATATTATTTTATTATTATTATTATTATATCAATATTGACATCATTATAATTATTACCAATATTATTGTTACGAATACTATATTGTAATATTAAGAATTATTTTATTATCATTATTATTATTACATTATTATTATTATTGAACACTTGGCGTATGTATATTTCTATTGGATAGTAAGCAGGTATACCTTTATATGAATACATGTATATACGTTTATTGCGTATATATGTCTATTGTATGTAAAGCAAGATGGAAAAGGACGAATCGAGACCTTCTATTTTGCGTAGCTCGCTAATAATCGTTTTTTGTTCTTTTTTTTTGGGTACTAGATGCACACTAAATTACTTTTGAAACGACGTCTGTTGTTATATAAATAAAAACAATATTTAATTATATACACGCATATGTATGTATATATGTATATGAGCATGCTTACATAAACGTGTACATAAACATACATATATCAGGCGTCCCCGCGCGCGCTCCTTTCGCGCATGTCCCTCAGTATCTTACGGATGGCGAAGTTTGCGCGACGAGATTAAGCGACGCATCGGAACTTTGGTATTGGGCGCTTCGCGTGTTGTCTTTGCGTTTTATTTTTCTTGCTCTCGACAAAGACACTTGGTTCGAATCGATAAGGAGCCCCGCGGGTCTCTCTCGTCGGCCGTGCAGAGTTAACGGGGTCGGGACGCCGGCACGGTATGCATCTGTACATATATTTGTACGTATGCATATATATGTATATATATATATATATAAAATGAGTTATGTCACATAAATAGATCATATGTGCTTTCTAATGACGAATAATTTTATAAATATAAATATAATACCGACACGTGTGTCCTCATTGTTGATGGTGCAATCCGTGACTGATTGTAAAGGGGAAAAAATAATGGATACTTCAGACTCTGAATGTTTTTTCTTGTTTGAGAAAAGGATAGACGGAATGAAAGTTACGAAGGGGAATTCACGCAGGGAGAGATGAGCGTTTAGCACGTTTGAATTTATAGACTTATATAAAAGTAATTTTATTAACTTTTGGTACACACTTACATCGGCATTACATGCGTTAATTTAATTAATTTTTTATATTTTCACGACACGCCCAATTGCTCTTCTGGCGGCAATATCGCATTTATGGCACGGCATGTCGGTCTTATAATTTAAACTACCGACATCGTTTACGCATCTTATATACATAAGGTTCCTGCGGACACGTTCTTCTCTATATTGGAATCATTATGTCTTGGTCGCTGGATGACTGGGCCTGCCTATGCGTCCTCGTCTACGGTAGTTGTAAGGGATGCGTCTGCCACCTTGACCAGGATGTTTGCGTCCGCCCTGTTGCGGATATCTGTAGTATGGTCTATTATCTGTAGTGGGTACCGGTTCCTGGGGAACTCGATACCTTGGCGGTGATGCTGGTGGAACTTTTGTATATCTCTGGGACGTTTTTGAAAATTCATGCAAATCTCCACGTTCCCCTTCGGTGACACGTCGTCTTAGACAGACGGCGCATCGACTGACGCGCGACGTGTGATCAGCCTTTAGGGTCTGCTGCAACGGTTTCCGGAACATCTCGTTGTCACGGATTGTTGCTAGCCAGTAGGACGTTGCCGTGGAGAAGTAATTGCAAGTGCCCAGACCTCGGCACTCTATGAACGGACGCGCACGGAATTCCTCCAGGCAGGAACCTGGGGAAACCAGCGATTGACCAGCGCCTGTCGCACCGGCGTCGCGATGCTGAAATAGGAATTGTTAGTTGTTTCAATCATTCATGGTTTGGGATTGTTTTGTTCATGATGAGGTGGCTTAGTGTTGGGCTCGTTTACCATTAGGAAACTGTATCCTATCCAGAGCTCTTCCCAATCTTCTGGACATTCGGGTATTGCCATTGATTGACTGTGTACTGCGATTAATCTTGTTGGAGCTTCGCACACTGTGCATCTTGAGATATATCTGCCGACTTCCGGTGCTGGAATTGGCGCCATTGTCATTGGCATTGGTTCCGTTGAGCTCAGCCAGTAACTGTAATCGTTGCGCTGCGCGTAACTGCACACGTTGTTCGGGTCGCAGAAAGTGAATGGCATTGTCGAGAATTTTCTTGCGCAACTTCCGGCCGTACCTGGGAGGGATGGAATTGTATTGGATGTAGCCTATTTTGGATTTTGAAATATGATTTTTATGTTTTACCTAAGTCTAGACCAAAAGCGTGACCATTGCCCATGATGTGTAACAATGAAAATCCATCCCAGAGTTTAACAGTGTTTCTTGGACAAAGTGGTATCATCTCAGATTGAGAGTGTCTTGTGAAATGGAAACCTCTGTTACGTGGTCCTGGTGGCGGTGGTGATGAGTCTCCTCGTGGTCCAGGATATCCTTAGAAAAGAATCTTAGGATTAGGATGATGTCGCATGGCAATTCATGAACGGAATAGATACCTGGACTTCCTGCATGACCTTCAGCACCTGGTGGACCCCTTGGACCGACCTCGCCAATACTTCCGTCTGGACCCTGAATTCCTGGCAGTCCTATCATACCGGGCTCGCCAATACGTCCTGGTAACCCATCCCTTCCAGGTGGACCGACCATTCCTGGTAGTCCATCGATTCCTGTATTCGATTGGAATTGGTTAGTTGCCATTTTTTTAAAATGATATCAAACTTTGGACTTTATAACTAAATACCCGGAAGTCCTGGAGGTCCTACATCTCCTTGCGGCCCTGCTCTTGGGAATGGTGGGAAGATGCTGATTCCATGATCTCCTTTAGGTCCTTTAGGTCCTCTGATTCCTGGGGCACCAACCGGTCCTCGTTCTCCAATGTCTCCTTGAATTCCCTTTAATCCTACGAAACCATCAAATCCTGGTTGTCCTTCATCTCCCTGGAGACCTTTTTCTCCTGGACGACCGTCAAGTCCTGCCCATCCTATATCTCCAGGTTGCCCTTTGGCGGCCGTAGCCGACACGCCGGGTTCACCACGGTATCCCTTTGGTCCTGTGTATCCTTGAAGTCCTTCGATTCCTCTAAAACCGGGGTTTCCTGGAAATCCGGGATATCCCCTCGGACCTGAAAAAATTGAGGAATATAAAAAGCAGGTAACCAACTGAAATACACCACTATCATTATTATTCAATTAAGTAGATAATTATACAAACCTTGATCTCCTTGCAATCCTTTCGGTCCAGGGATGCTGGGCCCTATTTCTCCTGGGATTCCTTTAAGACCGGTAATTCCGTATTCTCCAGGAGCTCCTTTTTGTCCTGGTTTACCAGGTCTTCCTGGAAGTCCATTTAAGCCCGGCAGTCCTGGTTCACCACGTTCCGCAAACTGTCCAGGCAATCCTGATAAATGGTGAGTGGAAATATGATTAATTTTATTTAATCATTTATGTTACCAAAGCAACCCATTGCTTATGCACAGCATTTGTATATCGTACTTTCTTCTTAATTTTTGAATTATCAATAGGGGTGAATTGGCGATTGAGGATCACAGGAAAAGAGGCAACTTAGCAGAGAAAGGTTTTATCATTGCGTATCACAATGTAATGGCATTTGAATTTTGGATCTGTCAACGTTGCATTGATAATCTGTAACGTCAGCTAGGCTAAAACTATAAGTTATTATTCAGTCGAACTTTATCATTTGTTTTCCGCTCTTTGTTCACAGAAGAATGCAGATACGCGTGACAGTAATTTTTCTGATTGTGACAAAGGTAAGGCGTCATTATCAGAATTCGAGTGCCAATGAATTCAAAAGAAGCTTACATGTGTGATGATAACAAGGAATATGTTATGCAAATCTTATTTCATTTACTATAACATTGTTACCTGGTGGTCCAGGAGGTCCTTGATCTCCTGGGGGACCTTTAACTCCTGGGGGACCTAAAGTACCGTCTCTGCCTGGGAAACCAATGTCGCCTTGTTCACCCTGTATTAATTAAAAACTGGTAGCATATAAAAATAACTTTTATTTATTATTCATTCTTCTTTATTAATTATTATTAATACCTTTCTTCCTGGTCGTCCTCGGAATCCTAAATCACCCCGATCTCCTGACAATCCTAATAGTCCGTCTTTCCCACTTTCACCTACGTCACCCTTTGTAGCTAAAGCATACGATGGGTATCCTGGTTCTCCTAGTTCACCCTTAGGTCCTGGAGGACCAGTTGTTCCTGGGGGTCCTGGTGGTCCAGGATCACCAGGGAATCCTATAATTTCAGGGAAATATTTCTATTATGCACTAAGACCCACATCCAATATGTATGTATACATGTATATCGATGAATCATGTTTCAAACGATTATTGATTTATTTCTTATTACCTGGTAATCCCATTTTTCCAGGATCACCTTCTAATCCTCGCTTTCCTTTGAAACCAGTCAATCCACGTGGACCTATTGGGCCTCTGGCACCTTTCACACCATTCAATCCATCGCGTCCACGAAATCCAGGAAGTCCTTTTGGACCAGGATCTCCAACTTCTCCTGGTATTCCATCAGAGCCCATGTCACCAATTTCTCCCTGTAAAGTTACGAATACCAAGTTACATTTGAATGATATATTTAATTATTAACTATTTACCTTTGGTCCAGGTAGAGCATCATAGCCGTCAATGCCAGGTTCTCCCTTCTCTCCCATGGCACCATCATAACCGTCTATCGATAACCCTGGCTCTCCAGGAAATCCTGGCTGGCCATCGAATCCCCTTCTTCCAGGATATCCTGGATCGCCGGTAAATCCAGGTTCACCAATATCTCCTTGTGGTCCGCTGAATGAATTTTCTCCTGGAGGACCATCTGAACCATCAAGACCATCGTCACCACGAAGTCCTTTTGGTCCTGGAGGACCTATGGGTCCTCTAACTCCTGGAAGTCCTGTGCTTCCTCTTTCTCCTTTTGGTCCAGAAGGTCCTACGAGTCCGTCATATCCATCCCATCCTCGAGGACCTTGTTCTCCTAGTTCACCAACATCACCTTCCTCTCCAGGACTTCCTTGCCTTCCTGGTAATCCGTCCATTCCTGTATATCCTTGCGGACCCTCATCGCCATCTTCTCCTCGTCGTCCTATAAGGCCTATCTCACCCTTCAATCCTTTCATACCCTCAAAGCCAGGCGTGCCATCGGGTCCTAAATAAAAAAATATAAGTAATTAGAAAATATAATAATTTATATAGATGGATAATTTTAAAAATATTTTTACCTGGAACGCCCATGTCTCCAATTTGTCCACGCATTCCAGGCATTCCTGGAGTTCCTGGGTAACCCCTGCTACCTTGAATACTGTCACCGTGTTGACCTTTCGATCCCTATGTGGGATATTACATAATACTAAAAACTTTTAACAATATTTCTAATAATATCTGTCAAAAATTTTACCTGGAGACCAGGCAGTCCTGAAAGTCCTGGTGCACCCTTTGAACCCTTCAATCCCTTTACTCCATCTATACCGGGTTGTCCTTCACGTCCTTCCGGTCCGGGGAACCCAAACTCACCTTTAGCACCAGGTGGACCTTGTTCTCCAATATCTCCATAGAGGAAATTAGTTCCGGGATCTCCTCGTTCTCCTTTTTGTGCCGGAGGACCCTGATAATTCATAATTACTAAGCATAAAGTTTTCAATAATCCTTGTTACACAAATATTTTTATTACGTACTGGTAATCCTGTAGGTCCTTGAGAACCAGGTTTACCAGGAAGACCACGTGGTCCTTGATCTCCGGGAATTCCTTGATATCCTTTAAGTCCTTGGGGACCTGGTCGAGAGAGTCCTTGTGGTCCTTTTGGTCCTGTTGGACCAATTATACCCCTATCACCAGATCGACCTCGAGCACCCTTATATCCATCGAATCCTGTTTAAAACATACGAATTAATTATATAAAATTTAAAAAAAATTTATCAGGAAATTTTTATTTTGACGTATATTAAAAAGTACCGTAGAATCCTTGCTCTCCTTTGTATCCCTTATCGCCTTTTGCCAATACATTATATGCGGCCGAATCTCCTGCTTCACCTTTGCCTCCCATATCTCCAGGGGGACCCTTGTCTCCTGGCTCTCCAGGATATCCAGGATCTCCTTGAAGATATTCGATCGGAATTGAAGCAGGTTCACCTTTCACCCCTGGAATTCCATCTCGGCCTGGAACACCATTCCTTCCTGGGATTCCTGGTAGACCATAGTCGCCCTATTAAAAGATTTGCAATCATTACTAGAAAAGTGAAGAGATCACATAATACTATGAGATAAGATGAACATTATTTTATACCTTTTCTCCCTTCATTCCCGTAATTCCATAATCTCCACGAGGACCCGGCAGACCTTTACTACCGTGAAAGCCTTCGACTCCAGGGTATCCCTTGTCTCCCTTATCTCCAGGAGGTACGATCATCTTACTTTTCGGAGGAAAAATCACTTTTCCTGGTTCACCTTTCGGTCCCTGCGGTCCAGCCATGCCAGGGCGACCGCTGGCACCTTCGAGTCCCTTAGGACCCTGAATGCCAGGATTTCCTGCAATTCCCTTTAGACCTCTAGGTCCCGTAAATCCCGGAAATCCGGGTGCACCAGGATATCCGTCTAGACCGGAATCACCGATCTCTCCTTTTGCTCCAGGAAATCCTGTATGGTAAGGAATATCTAAATTATCGTCCTTCGAGTATATTTAAAAAATTTACAAAATTTGTTTTCTATTGAGAATTTTGAATTGATGCATTTTTTTTACCCGGCTGACAAACACCACAATCGTCTCCACGAGTACCCTTAGGACCTTTAAGTCCAGGAACACCTGGCCAACCATCAGGACCCGGGCGTCCTGGTACTCCTGGTAAACCATGTTCACCCGGCGGACCTTGTATCCTTACGCCTTTGCCAGGTAAGCCCTTAGGACCTTGATAAATAATAAAAAAAATTCTATTTCAATTGATTCTATAATTATTAAATATATTTTGAATTTTAATAAATACTTACCACGTACACCTGGTTCACCACGATCTCCGACAGCACCCCAATAACCGTTCGCTCCAGGTTTTCCATCTGGACCAGGAGGTCCCACTACCGTGATCCCCGGGAAACCTTTTTCCCCTACTATGCCTGGTACACCTGGACGCCCTTTAGGACCCTGTACTCCCTTAATTCCAGTCAAACCTAAAATTTAATAATTAATTATAGCAATGCCACAACAAAACATACAATACTTAAAACTTTTATTAAATTACCATCATTTCCTCGCTCTCCCTTAATCGAAGATCCTTTTCGTCCTGGCTTTCCTGGAATACCTGGTGGTCCTGGTGGTCCAGGTGGTCCAATATATCCTACTTTGCCAGGAAGTCCTGGCGTTCCAGGTTGACCCGGTTCTCCAGGAGGACCTACAAAAGGTACATTAAATTCAATGAATACAACCAAATCCATTTTCATACTAAGTTTATCACACGGTCGTTCATCAAAACAGTCGTAGATGATCTCACATGGAGATACCATAATGAAAGGTCGCAAATATTAAGCTGACGCAATTCACTCAAGAGCAATTTTAAACGAAGCATTACATTGAATTGGCAACGTATAAACTTCAATGGTATCCTTATGACAGAAGAAAAAAACTCACCGACTTCTCCCTGAACTCCAATGTTACCAACAATGATCTCATCCAATTCAGGAATATATAAACCAGGTTCTCCCTCGGCTCCCTGTCTTCCAGGAGCACCCTGATTACCAGGTTCACCAGGCTCTCCCTAGAATTCCCATACAAATTGTAAACGCACCTTTACGTTTATTTTACTACTGGGTTATCATAGTGCATGAGAGAATGCAGCATTATAGTACAACAAACAATTCTAGCAGCAAGGAGATTCAGGCTGACGTGTTCTAGCAAAGAAAAATTTCATCTTAAAGCAATAACAAAATGTGCTTACATCCAAACCGTGCTCTCCATCTTTACCAATAGTACCAGGAGCGCCCTTATCTCCCTTATCACCAGCAGGTCCAAGAGGACCCTGGATACCTTGTTTACCTCTGGGTCCATCATCGCCCTGTTCACCCTTCATCCCTTTAAGACCAAGAAAACCTGCTCGGCCCTAAAAAAAAGGATCTTGTAAATTAGCCTAAATTTCTATGAAATTAATTTTTTCATTCTAAATTTATCTAACCTGTGGTCCACGCATTCCTGGTTCTCCCTTGAGTCCTCGATCTCCCCTATCACCAGAATAACCTTTTGCACCCTGTTTCCCTTTAATGGGTGTAGACGCGTTCGATTTTGTGTATTCTTCATCACTAGATCGTCCTGGCTCTCCTCTGTCTCCTTGTTCACCAGGTGGTCCTTGCACTCCGTACACGGTGTCTCCTTGCTCCCCCTTAAGTCCTGGAAGTCCTTCGGGACCAGGATAACCCTAAATTGGAAAAATTGGTTCCCTGTAAATTATTTAATTCTCCTGGAACTTTTCGTCAGCTTATAATATCGTCATCATCTTCCTGGGACTAGTCGAAAGAATATTCCCAAGAAAAGATCATCGCTATCAGGCAGGTCAGCAAATGCCATGAGCCAGTCGAGAAGCTCGTCTCAGATTTCACCCGGTTGTTTCGACGACCTCGCGATAATATCGCCTCGCGGTTCGTTATCACTATATGTTAGAAAAGCGTCTGCTGTCTGGTTAGTATCAAAACCGGCATAGAGTAAATCTTACATTAGAATTACTAGTCAGAATAAATCTAATATTAATGATTACAATGCCGCTCTTAGATACTTAATTTTTTAATATAAAAAATCAAGGAATTAAAAAAAACATGCAAAATAAATTTATTCGCGGCAATGTTAATCGATATGAATTTCTTTACGTATTATTTCTACGCGGCACCTTTGACGAGCAATTAAGGCAGTTTTCAATAAGGGTTTCGCAAACCCGTTCAATGAATCCGTTTAGCCGGTTCTCTGTTATTTTTATTTTTACTCCTCGCCCGCAAAAAGTTTCTCGGAGGATCCTCGATGCTTCATGGGGCAGGTGGCTCTCCGTAAAAAAAAAGATTTAAACAACCGCTCGCGCGCGCTCACGTAGTCGGTTCCGAGTGTTCCTAAAGAATCGCCGACAATCTCTTCTTTGTACGGGAGATAAAGAAGCAGATGAAGATGCGTACGACGATTTCAAAGGAATTACATAAAAATTTCTAATAAAAATTCAATATTGTATCATCGATAGGAATATTTTTTTTTTAAATTATAATTTACCCGTTCACCAGGTTCACCAGGATAACCCCATTCGCCACGCATACCCGGTGGTCCAGGAAGTCCTCTTTCACCATCGATTCCAGGAACACCACTTACTCCTTTAGCACCGACGGAATTAATACCACCGTCTCCAGGTTCACCTACGGGTCCTCGAGGACCATCCGGTCCTGGTGGACCACGTGGTCCATAAGGTCCAGGCATTCCTGGTGCTCCTGCACGACCATCAGTCCCGTTGCAACCATCCAGACCATCTGGTCCCATGGGACCAGGGATACCACGCTGGCCCTATAGGGATAATATATCTCAAATTTGTTTTTATTTTTTATGATATAAAATTAGCTGAGTATGAATTTTTATAAAATTGACTTACATCTCTGGCCCTAGGTCCTTGGAATCCTTGTGGACCTTGATCACCCTATATAAAAAATGATAATTGATAATTATTAACGCGTTATTAATAATCAATTAAATTTATCAATTATGTCATAGCAAGTATCCGTGCAGGTACTATGTAGGTCACTGTGCATTAAGTATCAATACACAAAAAGAATTGTTTTTCTCAAAGTGCGTTCTGTGACCTAGAAACTCATATGTGTTAACGCATACGCATTTCCTTTATATTCTTCGTTTCACGCCTACGACGCTCAGGAAACGCTTTCAAAGTTAACACAGAGAATCTGATCTTCCAGTGTATTGGTATATACTAAAGTCTCAAGCAAACAGAAACTTCTATGCGTTGCTGCAGTCAGCCTGAGGATACGTGAGGGACGGTGATAAAAAAATGTGTCAAAAAAAGTAAAAGACAGTCGGTAGAATAAAGAGCATTAATGGAAATACCAATTGGCGTAAAATCAGTGTCAAATGAATTATACATATGTGTAATCATGTTGCTGGAAAACTACGACGGGTTTGACGTTTCAATTTTATATCCAGGAATGTAAGGATCGAGAAATATTATTTATTTAGAAATTTAGATTTTCCGAGCAGAAATAGAGATCAAGGAAAGAAAATTGGGGGAAAAAGAAACACTCAACATCTTTTACCGTCTTGTATACATTTCTTGCAATTCCTGAGGGACTTTTGGAAAAATAAAAGAAAAAATAAATCTAGATCGTGGGAACAAAAAATTGCCAGCAACCTGTCATACGTCACTCTGTATGCTGTTCCAGTTTTCTTTTCGGCTTTTGTTAATTTCCCCAGAAAATGACGTCGCCGCCCTAAGCAAACATGCGCGCCGCCTTCCCGTGAGAACGGGAAGTTGGTGTCACATGGCCAGCCAGTGCAGTTCGGACTTGGTAATTATTTACCATGGAATAGCAAAATGGACTAAAATACCTATATAAATAATCCAAGGGACATACCCCGATACCTTTCGAATTATTTTATCGTTTCGAATCAGACGACATCAAAGGATTAAATTAACGGCCTGCATATTTCATACACGCATCGTCCGAGGTTGATCTCAGTTTTCTTTTTGGCGTATATTAATACACGACTGCCCTACATGGAGAGAGAGTTGACGTTTCGGGGTCTGTGCTTATAGGATCCGTAAAATATTATTATGTCTAGAGCGACGGAGTCTGGGCTAACGAAAAGCTAACAAAAGTTCATACGGTATAGACACGTTCCCGTAGACACTATTCCCAGAATAGCCGTGAAATTAGTTCCAGATATATATTAGCTAACCTAACATGGTCTTAGGCTGCTTGAGAAAAATTCTCGGACGTCAAATCCGCATGATGCAGTTTTAAGAATCTATCGAAGGCAGATATCAAATTCCGGTTAGTAAAAATATAAATAAATTTAATTTAACAATTATAATAAAATCCTTTATGCATTATTTATATGTAGAAAATTTTAGGTTATGTATCGACGTATCTGAGTATAAGATCACTGCGCAGCATCCGGTTAATGTTCAATGGGAAGTGCGTTATCGTTTGCACGCGTGTCTGTCGCTGATTCCTCCCTTGTTCTCAGCTGGAGCGAGACAGCGAGAGATAGAGAAATTCATTCCCGTAGGAAAAGAGAGTTCCTCAGAGAGAAAGAACAGGACGTTGTCAGCACCCGAACGAACCAGCAGGATATGCGTCAACCGTTTCTCGCTTGCTCCTCAAGAAAACTTTTTGTTTCGTTTCGAGGAATCGATATCGACCATAATTTTGTCTAGTATTTTTAAAGGATAGGGCAGGACTGCTCTGACGTCGTAGGTCGATTCGACTGTAGTTCCTTTCTTTATGCGTAAGGCAATACCAGTATAGGATTCTTTCCTACTATCGGGGAATCCTACTCTACCAGTTTCCTTCCCTACCTTTCTGAATTCGCCTTGCGACACTTTTGCTACTCTCGTACGATTCCTCTACGAGTCCCTCTGACTGTACAAGGAATTTTATCGATGCAGCCCGCGTACAAGAAATCCCAATACTGTTCTTGCTGATCTAAGCGACATATATTTTATATAACCCTACACCCATTCAACTGGTAGATATACGTCCAATGCAATTTAACACGTATGACGTATGCTGTCTATAAATTATAATTATTTTCACAGTAAATACATTAACGTATACAATCGATCAAATTCGATAAGTATATCGAATACACACTGTATATGTATTCCAATTAATTTTATATCCAATGCACTCACATATGCAACCGATACGATTCGCATGAACGGAAGTGCGTCGTTTTACCCCCGCAAACTCGCGACATCCTCTCGTGCTATCTGCAACGTCGCTCTCGTGTCGAAAACTCGAAACGGGAGCATCTCCGTGCATTGTAACGTATTTCCAAGTGACAGACAACAGTATACAGGATGTCGCTCACTGATAAGGTATCGATGCACAATTGGAGCATTGTGCTTGAATCACGCATAATATCGCAATTTACATAGAAAATCAATAATTTTTATATAAAAGCTCAAAGAAGTTATTTTGATTTTTAAAAAAAGATGGCCGCTCATCTTTACCTCGAGAATTTCTTAAATCGTCCATAGAAGCACTGCTGGTTAACCCTTTCAGCAATGTGGGTATGTGGGTAATTGTCATGTTGATAGGGATCAATGCCATTCGCAGATAGTGCAATTTATCAGTAACGCCTACGGACAGTTTGCAAAGCCGAAAGCCCAGAATTGTGCCACTCGCTGGTGCTCCTACGATTATTTCAGCGCGTTACACAAGCTGTATGCGTCGGCCGAGAAAGGATCATGACGTCAGCCGTACACGAGCCTACATTGACGCAGGCGTCGTGCCTCGCGCTTTCGGCTGTAAACTTGTTTGCCGCTCGCGAATTCATGATGAAAATTAAACAAGACGATTCCGCCAGTACAGCCACACGAAGTTCTTACTTGAGTTTATTTAAATTAGCCGGTACGTCTATGACTTAACGCATACGAGTCATAAGTGACGTATTGATGTCACGTATTAACGCTATGTAAATTAGCCGTATGACCACGTGACCTCCATTTCAGATTATTCTCAATGGCCACGATGATCAATGATCGATATGACAGGTTTGCATTTATCGATCATCACGCACAATGTCCATGGACTTAACGATTGAACTCTACGTAATCATATTTACTATCAAAAAAATATTTCCATCGCACTACCGAATCCTCATCTTGGATGCGTACATGTATTTTTATTTTTATATTTTTAATCATGAAATTATCGATTTTCACTACGGTATCGATATCAGGTTTCTATACGGTTCGTGTTTGTATAGACGTCCATTCACCCACGTTACGTCCTTTTACAGTGTCTCGGCAGGTGATCGTCGTCCCGGTGTGCATTGTCACGTGCGCTTTTACTTGAAGTCATCCTCAATTTCAGCATCGTGTTACGTAATACTCGTCAAAAATTTTTTTTTCCTGTCTTTCTTCATTCTCACAGAAACGACCAACAGATGGTGCGACGATCATATTTTGGATGACATTTTCGTCGCAGACTCTGCGCTTACGATCATTAACGTCATTAAGACCGAGCCTTGTTTTATGCATTTGGTTCGAAGAAAAAATATGTATTTATATACATGTAGTATGTCAGCCAGTGCGAATCGCATGATACTTTTTTTTTTATTTCTTTTAATCCTTCCTCGAGATTCTATGACGTAACGGTGCACTGTTTTACTGGTATCAAACTGTCTGACGCCATTGGATCATAACTCGCGCTTATGTTATCTGTTTTTGTATTGTGGTTTCCGATGATTTTATTGCTTTACCACATATGTTTATGCGTTTGATATGTTACATAATGATAATAATAATTACCCTGTAGCCTTTTTCGCCTGTACCACCGCGCTCACCGCTGGCTCCTTTCCATCCCTTGGGACCCGGTGGGCCGTCTGGTCCAGTATCTCCAGGAATTCCTGCGCGACCCCTTGGTCCTGGAATTCCAGGATAACCAGGCAGGCCCTTTATACCGGTGCAATTGCATTTATAAGAATCTCGACAGATCTGAAACATATGAGAGTAGAAGAAAAAAAAATGATTAGTTTCATTGATATTATATAAAGACAATTTATGGATATTGGGTGGTTCAATGGTCCACAGATTATTTTAGCACGATAATGTAAATTGGTTGGTGTATAAATTGGATGATTTTCGTACGAGGACGGTTGCACGTTAAATAAATTCTTAGTATTGAAATCATTGTGGTTTCTCAATTAGGAGTAACGATGATTAATTTCACGGTTAAAAGTATCAGCTGTTATTTTTTTTCTCTATTTTATTATACACGAAGATGAGCGATAAAGACCGTTATTCGAATTGGTATAATGATAGTATTACTATATGTTGCAAGGGACCAAATAAGTCCGGCCTCTTTATTATAACGGCGATGATGCAAGACGCCCGCAATTTCCGTGACGGGGATGACGATCACGGTGGCTATGATCCTCGCGATGAGAATCTCTGAGGTGCAAGATGGCCGCGTATCAATATTTAGACTCGAAGAGGTTTTTGACTCTGGCATTATGGCGCGTTGCGAATAATGCCCGTGACGGCGACACGCGATTAAATTATAATTATTGTTCAACAACTTCTCTACGTGCGTGACGCTACAGGCGCCCTATTACTGTTATCGGTCCTTGGCTAAGCGTGCCATAATCCTTATCGTTCACCTGCCTATGACCTGGCCTCGCTTTTGGATTTACACATGTAGGCTATCCGGTGTCGATCATTTTCATTAAAAATCATTTATTGTCGCCAGGAAGAAATGGTGTGATTTAAAAATTATTTTCTTTTATTATTAAAAACGAGCGTAATTTTATATTTTGAAAATATATTTCTTTTGACAATCATTTTTTAATACTGCCATTAATTTGGATACCGGCATAGCTCGAATTATACAAAAGAAAGATACAATCCACGTTTGAGCCAGTTCCCTTATCCTCGTTTTTCTAGTTCAGCTCGAGAAGGCCCCCCAACTGACATTCGGTTTCGTTCTAAAAAAGAGTCAAGTTGCTGTCCTGTCTTGTAACAAAGAAACATTTTTTTTCTCTCGCTTCCATTTCCCCCCACGAGCACGAGTCAAATTTCAAAAATAAACTTACGAATACACGAGCTAACTCGGAGGGTAGTTACCCGTGTGACTTCAGTCCCTGAAACTTCATCCTTTTTACACGCACTCAAGACCCTAAGCAGACTCTCGAAATTATTCAAAGGAAAAATAAATTTATTACACTTTCCACGCTTCTTTTTAATTTTCATCGAAGCTTCAATCAATTAATCAACCATCGGATCATTTTTATCGTAAGGAAAAAGGGCTGCCAATCGAACCCTCGTGTCGCAACAAAGGAGTGACCATGCCGAGAATGAATTAAATATCGAATGTGATCTGTGACCTGACGACATCATTTTACGATAAAGTATCGAGGTTACCAGTTTCGTAAGCGATTACGTCTACCCTTAATAACGTCCCAGATTCATAGAAAACTAGAAAGATACTAATCCATACTACTAGAAAACAAGAAAGATACTAATACAACATATATTTTATCGCATATATTTATCCATATATACGCATATATTTTATCCTCATTCAAATATGGTGTAACGAGTCAAAGGGATTTTTAACAGTGATGGTAAGAATTCGTATATGGACTATAAATAAACCATGATCGGATCTCGTGATTTCTAACCATCTAATACATATACGATCTTCGCCTTGCAGTAAACGAACAAGATTGATAGTAGAGGAGGTACGTGAATTTCTGCGAAGGAGGACACCTTATCGTAGTACACCGAGCGATAAACTTTGCATGGTTCAGTAAATTCGGAGGTTCTTTTTTTTCCTTTCGATTTCCATACATAGCAGCCCCCCTCCCTCTCTAGCCTCGTTTCATATATGGTGAACTTTTTTTTATTTTTTTTTTTCAATTTTAGACCGACTTCTCGGAAAACCAAATGAGATCAGTCGTAACGGGTTATCGGAGCACAGCCCATAAACAAACATCCAACCATCCATCGGCGTCCTTCTTATTCGTCATCTTCTTTCTTTTCTACGCATACGCACTCTTTTGTTGGTTCCATGGCTATGTTATCGTTATTGCTCTACGCTCCTATTACATGATCGTTTCATTGAGTATTCGTTCTTATAAAGTTTGTCTTGACTTTACGATCTCTTCGTGTAACGTTAAAGGCTCAGTAGGTTAATTAAGAAAATCTCGTTAAGACGAAACATAAATTTTTAATGATTCATTGATTAGATATGATAACAATGAAGAGTTTTTATTCTTCATTGTGATATTGTGATTGAGGTATCTTATTAAGTAGTTACATAAATCACGTGGTCGATGACTGTTCTTATTCGTTTTAAGGAGAAGACTCGTACGAGTAGTAGAGGAAATAATAAATTAAATGAAACGATAACGCGATGGTTTTCTCTTTTAATTTTCTTATACTTCCCGTACGAGCAGTCATTCACTACTGATAAATGAACGTTCCAGAAACTAGGGAAATCATATCTACCCTGTTCCCATGCAGTGTATCAAGTTTTGTCAATGGATTTCCTGAGTGATTTCTCAATGAGTCGTACGGCTCGCACGAGGGTTTTAAGTTAAAATTTGAAAAAAAATATCGGCCATTCGGAAGAAATCTTTCTATGAGTCGACTGTATTCTATTGGCACGTTGGGTCAGTGGCTGTTTGTGTGTTTCCATGAACGCGCAGGGTGCCTACCAATCGGGCGTCGAAATCGCCCACACGTGGTAGCCTTAAGCGACAGGAAATCTCAAGCGAGTATTTATCTAGAACCAATGTTCTGGGTTTGGTTGATAATTATTAATAAACGAATAAAATTTAAAGAAGATATATAGTCGATATCGATAAAATTATCGTGATTAAAAATTCAACATAATTTAATGTCATTGTGTCTATTTGATAAGCCTCGAACAATTCGCATGAATTGGACTATGTTATTTCTTGAATATCAATGAACCATCATCGATCTCGAGCATTGTGTCGCCGACCTCGTAATCTCGTGTCACATATTACTGAACGATCCTGCATCTATATATACAAGGGTGTGTTTACGATAATTGATATTAAACATATCCAAGACGATTTTTTAAAAAATAGATTAGAATCGGGTCCTCATCCCCCCCCTTGTTCCCTTATCATTATCTATGTGTAATATTATCTTAGTTACAGAAGTACAAAGATAATCAATGACAGGTTGTACGGTGCTGTCAGGCCCCATGATGCAACCCCGTGTCGATCTGAGAGTCGCCAAACCACGTGTTAAGGAACGGTCGATTTTTGAAGAAATCGAAAAAAATTTTGAAAATGATTCAGGGGTCGAAGGTCGTTCTCAAAGAATGTGAAGGTGGGTTATTTTTAGGGGTTAAGTGTAAAGTCTAAGATTTTTTAGGTAAGAGGGTAGGTCGGTCAAGGACACCTCTGTACTCACCACAGCCTGGCAAGTCGGAAGTTCACTAAGATGAATCCCAAGTAGGAGTAGGGCGAAGAGGTAGACGCCGGGTAGCCTCCGGTCGAAGAAGAGGAAGGCAGGTTTGCCGGCCTTCATGTCTCCGAGAGAGCCCCAGTACCCCGGCACCAAATTCTCAGCAGCAATAAACACTGTCCTGGACCGAACTATCCACAGCGAAGCATGTCGCCAGCCGAAGGGCCCCACGGCTTATTCAGTGCGGACGAGGAGAGCACTCGCGCGAGTATTTCTGTATCCTTGCGCCGGCCCGTGCGCTCCCGTGCGCTGCGCTGCGCTGCCTTGGGTCGTCCGCAAAGCGGCGGGCTTCGGCGACCGCGCAACAGTCTCACCGAGTGAGATGGTCGACCGGTCTCCTTCTCGGCTTCGCTGCCAACCCGGAGGAGGATAAGAAGGTGGATACGAAGGAGCCAGCAGCAGCAACGAATGGACGAACCAGAGAATAAGAGGCAGAGGGGTACGCGAGTGGGACCCGGGTGGGTAGAGGAGGAGGATGAAGAGGAGAGCCTGGGGTAGTGGGGGAGGAGGCCCCCAGAGGAAGACGAAGACGAAGAAGAGGAATCAAGGAAGTGGTGGTGGTGGTGGTGGTGGTGGTGGTGGTTATGGCGTTGCTGCTGTTACTCTTGTTCTTGGTGTTGGAGGAATTGCTCGAGCACGAGGAGAAAGGAGAGAAAGAGGTGGAGGCGCTTGAAGAATCGCTGCTCGAAGAGGCTGCTCTCTGACTCTGACTCCGAGAGTGCCGATCCTTTCGGCGGAGGAATTCTAGCTGGCGTGGCTCACACTGCCGCCTCCACCTTCCCTCCGAGTTCATTCAGAGCCCTCCCTGGATGGGACGGTCCACACGTCTCTCGGTACCCGGTCGCGCGATATTTTCTGTCTGTCTGGCTGCACGGAGTTGAAGCACTGTGTTCAGGAGGGTTCCCGGCTCCCTAATAACGCTGGTACAGGGAGCTCGACATGACCTGGTTGCGATTGAGGTGAGTACATTTTTAATTATTGCCTTTTTTTTTTAACGCGCTTCTTAAGAAATTTCAACTCCGACCCCGTACACGGTAACACGTTACAGAATTTGTTAGTAGCTGGAAGAAAAATATACCGATGTTCATTTTGGGACTTTTTTTTTATCTTCTTGTTTATACGTACGATCGTGAGGGATGCTGGGGTAACTTGATCCAAATTGGATGAACTCACTCGCATGCTTCCTATTGCTTAATTATCTTCTTTGGTAGACATCACTTCCAGCTATTTTGCATCTTTTTATTTTGTGGTTAGATACTGGTTTTTTCGCTTTTTTTTTCTTTTTTTTTTATTCGTCCCTTTCGAGGATGCCCAAGGATATGCTTAGTATGCATGGTATACATGTGTGGGCTTATACGCTGCAGCGTATAGCGGGTGACGGACTCACAGGATCGTCTTATTGCTAATTTCACCCACGCTTATCGCTATAGATATGCAGATCCCTTAAATACACAGCCCACGTATTATCTTTTAATAATCTTAATATCTCACAAGTATGTGAAGATCATCAAATCACTCTGCATGCATAATTCGTAATTATAGAAGTAAAGAAGACAAACCTATTATTCACGTAAATGGAATTGACATTATCTCGTTTAACGTTATTGTCAGTCTATGTCACTGAAAAATATTTCTACGATATTTCATATTGATTTACATCGTTCCGATAACTAATGCTCCAACCTTATCCTAAAGAGTTTTTTTTAATTCTTCTCCAACATTTGACATAGTCTTATCGCATACCGCCAGTCGTCAGACACTAAGTAGATACAATTTCTGCAATACCATTCCTCTGAAACAAAATTCAAATTTCAAAAAAAAAAATTAAAAATTCATTGTTAACATAACTTAAAAAAATACTATTCAGCTGGTTTTTTTTCACAGATTGATCGCATCCGTGGTCTGCCTGGCCCTCGTGGTAGTAGAAGGGGTACGTAAAAAAAAAATTATCTAACACGTTAATCAGTTCAAGAGCCACTGTCAGAGGAAAAAGGACTATGGTCACATACGAGAAATATTTGTCGATCGTATTGTACACGTACTTGTCCCCACACGGGACACAAACAACCCAGAGTCACATAACACACAAATAGGCAGTATGCGTTCCGGTTCACAACGTGTACCCGTTTCATTCATTGGTGGTGACGCTCGACCATTCAGGATTCATTCATAGATACAGAAGCTAGGGTAGTTTTTTTTTCCCACCAGATTTACGTTTCCATTTTGTATCATCCTTCACACTGCCTGTAAGTTTCGCGAAAATAACAAGAAAAACAGGTCATTTTCGAAATCTTATAAAATAGCAAAATATTCGATGCTGTCTTTGTCATTAGTTTGTCACTATGT
The DNA here is from genome assembly GCA_036026315.1 of Trachelus stipa. NCBI lineage: Eukaryota > Metazoa > Arthropoda > Insecta > Hymenoptera > Cephidae > Trachelus > Trachelus stipa. Next base: position 93,637 of record JAYRCB010000755.1, on the reverse strand, counting down.
AGACAGTACCAGTCCGCCCACAAGAACTTAATTTTATTAGCCGTATGCACCAGCCCTCGTAACCGTTACTCACTACTGGAAATAGTTCACGAGTACGTATTACTGGAAACGTGCTTATCCGATTGGTCCATTGTTTTCACATTATTTTTTTTTCTTCTTCATGGTTCCGCATATCGCGGGGTCATATCTCAGTCTTGTAATCTTGCGTAAGCTTGCGTAAATGCGTAAAATAAAAAATTGGTAATCGACTCCAGACTATGAAACTGTCATACGAAACTAGTATTCGGGTTTCCGTAATCTTGTCATAAAAAAGAAAGCAAGAGAAGCGCTTAGACAGACTAAAGAAAAATAAAATAGAAATTAGAGTCAATACGGAAGTATCTGATCTCGTTATCAGCGAAATATTATTTTTTTTTATTTCAACAATTTTGATAATGAATACTTCTAACGCTTTGGTTATCGGCGTTAAATTCACGAATTATGTTTGATTTCCCACAACGAAATTGATAAAAAAAAGAATATCGTTAATCTATTTAACGAGGTGTTACGCTATTTTTGTAATGTTAGAGTCGAAACGTTTGAGAGCCACTTTACGCAATAAATAAGCTCGCTTGGTCGGAAACCGTGAGTTAACATGATTCGTGTACGTGTTTGTATGTGGCACGTAGAAACGAAAAAGAGGAAACAAATAGGAAATAAAAAGACTTTAAGGTAGCCATGATGATAAAGTCGAAGGTGGAGGAAATCTGTGTAAGCTAAGAAAAGGATAGATTGCACTGGTAGTAGTAGCAGGTAGTAACAATGACAATAGTAGTAGTAGTAGTGCCAATAATAATAGGGCTAGCAATAGTGGTAGTATCAGCAATAGAATGAAGCAGAAGTCAAAGCGAAGCATATAAGGAAAAAAATTAAGCAGCGAGATGGTTCAGAATGCTCGTAGTCTGAGTCGCGAGCTGAGGTTGCGTAACCGTGTTTCACGATGGTGACCAAGACCGGCGGCAAAATGCGATAAAAGGGACGATTCTTGAACCGTCACGAAAAGATATCTCATATCTGGAATAAGAAAATTGGGTTAGCTCCGTTATATAGAGCCATTGCGTATCTAATACACGACAGCACGTAGCCTCGATTCACCAATGACTCTGTCGCTAATTAAATTTATCGTCGAGCACTGCCGATAAATAAGATTTCACTGGAATTTATAATTGCCATTACATGCTCGCTCGGTAACAACAGATTTCTGCCTTACCGATCGTTCTCCTTTTCGTTCGTTTTCCGTGTATTAGATCATCTCGTCTTCTGAGGTCATCATTGTTAATAAAAAAGTTTTTATTCTGTCGATCACTATTTATACATTAAGAATTGACCCTATCTATTGAATGTATTTTTTATTCTTTGCAAAATGGCTCTCAAGGTCCTTTCGTCGATTCGAGATCAAGATCGGGATCATGTGACTGAGGATTTTTAGAGCGAGCCGCGTGCCACGAATGATCGAAAGTTCAATTGCAGTTACGCGCTGTATAATCATTGGGAAGATTCTCATGTAGGCAGCATAACACTTACGTGGTGAGATAGGATCGTGAATGGGAATGACTTAATAGTGGTCTTACAGCTGGGATGATCGTTCCACTTAATGATTACGATCGCAGCATGACGTTTTACGAGTATCAGGTTACCGTTACACATTCGAGACAGTCTATCAGTTGAAAATAATTGTGATACGTATTTGAACCACATGTGAATTTGGGATATGTGGGCTTGTTGTTATTATTATTATTTATACAAAGGGATAGTACTCGTATAGTTCATTGTTCTTTTCGATCGATGAATGGAAATTTAAAAGGACGTTATCCTATCGCCACCCCCGCACTGAGCTTGTCATTTCGTGTGATAACGGGTGTCTGTTATCAGCAATGCACTTCCCGTGGATGCGCCGTTTCTCCATAAGAAAAAAATTGTAAAAATGTTAACGGGAGCAAGACAATCATTTTCTCGGAAGCAGCGTGATGATGAGTCATCGTGTCGACGTAAAATATTTGTTAATGGCGGCAGGGATGCTGGAAGATAAGAGCTGGAGCTGTTTGCCAACGCGACATGAATTCTACTGTATTTATTTTTACTTGGGGGAGTTTACTAAGAATAGTTTTAGGCATTCCTTTTTTTTCATTCTGATTCTTCTTCTTCTTCTTCTTCTTCTTGGGGACTTTGAAGTAGCCGTGATCATTTCGGGGTCAAAGTTCATTCTGTATCTACACGTTTACAGTTCGTGCTGGAGATATTTGAGTCGTGTAATTGTAATCGTATATCTGTCGCTCCTTGTAGGATTATCTATTGGATTATCATTGCCAGCCTTTTTATTTATTGTTTTTTTTTTTAGCAATACAATTACTCGAGGTATTCAGGCAGACCAAAGCCGGTCGTACCACTCCATGTAGGTCGTGGAGATATCGCGAAAGCTCAAGGATACGAAGAAGATGCTGCGTTGGATGAAAACTATTCGGCAGGTCCTGAAGATTTTATTTTATTTATATTTAATTTTGTTCATAGATCGATGCTGTATACGAAATTTGTTATTTTTCAAAAAGCTAAACTTTGAATTTTTATTGCAGACCATACCGACGAATCGTACAGATGGGATTTAAATTCGAAGTCGAATGGGAATCGCGGTGGTCTTATAAATGAGAATGCAGAGTCAAGGGATGGTGACTGGAACCGTTCCGCAAATCCTTATGGTGGTCGAGGCTCACAAGGATACGATGGTGGTTATGGTTCACAAGTGCATGGGGGTAGTCAAGGCTCACAGGGATACGATGGTGGTTATGGTTCACAAGTAGCTGGTGGTAGTGAAGATTCACAGGGATACGATGGTGGTTATGGTTCAGAAGGATCCGCAGGAGGTTATGGAGCTCAGGGACCAGCTGGTAACTATGGGTCTGAAGCATCGAACACTTATTATGGGGGTGAAGAAAGTTCAGGAGCAGGATATGGAAATGTTCCGGAATCGGCAAATTCTTATGGAAGTCGTCAAGATCCTTCTGGCGGTTATGGTGGTCGCCAGGATGCGTCTGGCGGCTATGGTGGTCGTCAGGATGCGTCTGGCGGCTATGGTGGTCGTCAGGATGCGTCTGGCGGCTATGGTGGATATAGACAAAATCAAAGAGGATATGACAGTGGTTCAGAAAATTATCCCAGCAGTTACACAGCCTTTCCTGTTCCTGGCGCAACACCACCTAGAAATTGTACGGGATCGGGATGCTGCGTCCCTAAGTGTTTTGCTGAAAAAGGATCACGAGTAAGTTTAGTATTTTTTGTTTTGCTTCCTTGATCAACGATGATCGTTATTTGCATGAATTTTTTTTATTTTAGGGAATACCAGGAACATTTGGTCCGGAAGGACCTAAAGGACAGAGAGGTTTCCCAGGTGGTGAAGGTCTTCCAGGACCAGATGGGCAGAAGGGTGCTCCTGGTATGCAAGGACCTCGAGGACCTAAGGGAGAGCGCGTAGGTTTTTTTATCATTGAAATTAATGTTCATTATGTTCATAACATTTAAATATTGACTTATAATATGTTTTCATATTTTAGGGTAGCATCGGTGTGCCAGGATTTCCTGGTATCGATGGGATTCCGGGAGTTCAAGGAGCCCCTGGTAATGCTGGACGTCCTGGACGGGACGGTTGTAATGGAACGGATGTGAGTGATTAATATCAAATAAAATAATTGATTAAATAATAATAATAATTAATAACATTTTTTGTAAAGGGTGAAAGAGGAATCGATGGACGTCCTGGAGAACCAGGTCCCCGTGGTATGCCAGGTGTTCCTGGTCCAAAAGGTAACAAGGGTCAACCTGCTTTCGCCGGAAATTTCCCAGTAGGTCAAAAAGGAGAACCCGGTATCGATGGAGTGAGAGGTCCCCCAGGACCTGCGGGACCACAAGGAGAACATGGTTTACCTGGACCGAAGGGAGAACGGGGACCAATCGTAAGTATCTGCGTTAAAAGTAAATAATTAATAATTTAATATCAATTAACGTGAACATGTATTTTAGGGACCACCGGGTGCTACAGGATTTAAAGGTGAAAAAGGTAATATGGGTCTTGGATTTGAAGGAGTGAAAGGTGACAAAGGGCAGAAGGGAGAACAGGGTCCACCTGGTTCCCCGAGACCAATATTGCCATTGAGTGGATCCGGTCCAGAGACGTCATGTCCACCTGGTGATATTGGCATGAAGGGAGACAAGGTAGGACCTGGTAACTTTTTAAATAATTAGTATCTTGAAACTTAGTGATAAGTTTTTTTTTTCTAAATTTTATGTATTTATTAGGGTGATACTGGTCCTTATGGACAAAAGGGTGAACCTGGTCCAATGGGAGATTACGGTACTCCTGGAGCACCTGGAATGAAAGGAGAAAAAGGTTTACCAGGTGTTCCTGGTATTCGAGTGAGTTTTATTAAAAATTTATTTACAAAAAATTAATTTTTGGCGTGGGCTCGAAACATTTTTTGGAATTACTATTGTCCATTTTAGGGTAGAGACGGTTTCTCAGGGCCCCCAGGACCTCCTGGGCAGAAAGGTGATCGAGGTTACGATGGATTGGATGGTTTACCTGGACTTCCTGGAAGGAAGGGAGAACCAGGACGCGATGGACCTATGGGAACTTCAGGATTACGTGGTCCTCCAGGACCACCTGGTGTAAGTTATTTCTTATATATTTACGTCTACTGAAAATTGCTAATGGAATTTTATTTTGCATTCGATTATGTGCTTAATAGAATAATTATGAAATTATTTACAGGGTGGTAAAGGACGGGCTGGGCCTCCAGGACCTCCGGGACCGCGAGGATTTCCTGGTCCAGTTGGTCCGAGAGGATCGGACGGTTATCCAGGAACTCCTGGTTCAAGAGGACCAATCGGTATCCAGGGCGGGCCAGGTCTGCCCGGTACCCCTGGACCGGAAGGATTACCAGGTGAAAAAGGAGATAAGGGAGAAGCTGGTCTCACAGGATTCCCAGGATCGATTGGACCACGAGGTTTCGATGGGCCTCCAGGACCTGCTGGACCTCGAGGTCCTATGGGAGAGAAAGGACATTCGATAATAGTAAATATTATTTAACCATTCGTTGAATTACCAGTGCTTTTGATTTGCGCTAAATATTCTTCTTTTCACAATAGGGTCCCAAAGGAATGGACGGTATACCAGGATTGGATGGTGAAAAAGGTCAAAAAGGAGAACGAGGTTACGGAGGACTACGAGGATTTCCTGGCGATTCTTTGGAAGGAATACCAGGAGCTCCTGGAGTTCCAGGAGCTCCAGGTGAACCTGGTGTACCAGGACGTGATGGAATCCCAGGAAGCCCAGGAAGTCCAGGGGAAAAAGGCGAAATCGGTGGCCGTTGTCAGGATTGCTTACCTGGTTATCCAGGACCTAAAGGAGATCGAGGGTACGACGGTATTCCTGGTGTAACGGGTCCTCGAGGACCACCTGGAGAACGCGGATTCCCTGGTGAACCTGGTGCAGATGGACTTCCAGGACCAATTGGACCACCAGGAGCTCCGGTACACTTTCGGATCTAATCTTTTCTAAATATTGATAAATCATGCGCTAACTCATTTTTAATTATAGGGTAGAGATGGTATTCCTGGAAGTCCTGGACCTCAAGGAGAATCAGGTGTGCCAGCAGTGGTGTCTTTGAATAATTTGAAATTCGAAAAGGGTGATAAGGGCATGCGAGGGGAACCGGGAAGACCAGGACCTCCGGGACCACAAGGTCCCATTGGAGAAAAGGGTAACATCGGACTGGAAGGATTTCCTGGAATGAAGGGAATGGCGGTAATTAATTGAATTGTCGTGCAGTAATAATTATAACCTCAACGTATAAATTATTATAAATTACATACACTTTTAATAAATAAAGGGTGAACGAGGATTCCCAGGACAAGACGGTATTCCTGGCAGACCCGGAACTCCAGGATACAAAGGTGAAAAGGGTACCAGCGTAAAAGGAGAAGCTGGTGAACCAGGACTCAAGGGTTCGATTGGTGATAAGGGTGAGCCTGGGTTATACGGTCCCAAGGGTGAACCAGGTAAGCGACGTAATGACAGTATTTTATATTTCGTAATTAAACAATTGAATACTATGATATGTAAATTTCAGGTAAATGCCCGCCATTGAACATAGAACTTGATTCAAAGGGCGACAGAGGATCTCCTGGTGAAAAAGGAGAACCAGGACCTCCTGGTCGTGATGGGTTCCCAGGTGATAAGGGAGATCAAGGATTCCCGGTAAGTAACAACACCATATAGATATACATACGCATACACACACATATAGAATAATATTGAATGAAGGCTTTAAACGACGATAGTGGCATCAATTTATTAGTAATTTCTGAAGTCTAATAAAAAAATCCTTCTGATATGGAACTTTGACATCTTTGACCTCGGAAACGAGGTCACGGCTTGTGTATAGATATGCCGTTATCAGTACCTGGAAATTATTCAACATAACAGGACTGTACTACCATGCAGTATCAGTTTTTAATAAATTTAAAAATACATGTTAGAATTGCATTTAAAAGAGTTAATATAGCAATCCTGCTTGGCGCACGTCCTTTGAATTTGCTTTGTCTTAGTGCTTTCCCTTTGAATTTGCTTTGTCTTAGTGCTTTCCCTTTGAATTTGTCTTTGTCTCTTTTTCTTTGTTACTATTAGTACTTGTTAGTCAATTGTCAGCACATATCTATGATGGTTATTTTCATCAATGTCATTCATCAAAGCTAATCTAGTCACATATATTAGGGAGTTCAACAATACATAATTATCTTGCAGCATTTGATTGCTTTTTTTTTTAAATTACTCATGGCTTATCAGAAATAATATCACATGAATGGTTTCAAATATTATGCCAGGGTCCTCCAGGACCAGCTGGACCAATAGGAGCTCCGGGACCAGTTGGACCCCGTGGGCTTCCAGGAGCACGTGGAGAGAAGGGTGACATTGGTGTCATGGGCTTCCAAGGTGATCCAGGACGCGATGGACCACGAGGTTATCCCGGTGCTGCAGCTCCTAAAGGAGTTAAAGGAGAACCTGGAATTTCGGTAAAGGGAAGTCTGGGTCTAACTGGACCACCGGGTGAGAAAGGAGAGCGTGGTCTTCCAGGACCACCAGGAAAGGACGGTCCACGTGGTCTTGCTGGATTAGTAGGCCTGAACGGTGAAAAGGGTGACACTGGGACTCCAGGACTTAATGGTCTCCCTGGAGCACCTGGAGAAAAGGGTGATACTGGTCCTGTTGGTCCACGTGGACCTCCAGGAGTTGCAGGAATCCCAGGAATGGATGGAAAGAAGGGTACAGTAGAACTCGTTAAAAGAAACTTTATAGTATTTACGAATAAATAATTTTTTGATCACATATATTTTAGGAGAACCTGGTTTATCCGGAGAACCTGGCAGGACTGGTCTCCCTGGATTCCCAGGCGTTAAAGGGGATCGCGGTGAACCTGGAATGGATGGGCAAAAGGGTTATCCTGGAAGACGTGGTTTCCCTGGTAATTCTGGTCGACCGGGAGTTGAAGGTCCACCTGGACTGAAAGGAGATCGCGGTGACAAAGGTTCTCCAGGTTCACCTGGACTTCCTGGTATGGAAGGAAAACCAGGATCGCCTGGTCCACAAGGTCTTAAAGGTGACCGCGGATTCAACGGACCTCCTGGAGCACCAGGACCTGTTGGTTTCCCAGGAGAGAAGGGAGATATGGGTTTCCCCGGAGCCATGGTAAGTTCAGATTTTATTATTGTATAATATTTTAAGGAATATAATTTAATTGAAAAATAATGTGTAAATGAACTGTTCATGAGCTGCTACAAATTTGTGTAATGTTTTTAGGGCAGAAAGGGTGAACCCGGTCTGGTATCTGAGAAGGGTCAGAAGGGTGAACCTGGTAGCCCTGGACTTCGTGGACCCCCAGGAGCGGCTGGACGAGATGGAATCGATGGTGCAAAAGGAGAACCAGGATTACCAGGAATAGGTAAAGACGGAATTCCAGGACTTAAAGGAGAACGAGGAGCTCCTGGACGCGATGGAATTCCTGGATTGGAAGGACCAAAGGGGGATAAAGGTGTTCAGGGATTATATGGACTCAAAGGAAATACGGTAAATAAATTAATCAGCTATTCTTCCGTAAAACTTCTATATTTTTGGAATAAATAACTTTGGTTTGTCAAAAATCTTATTCTTCTTTTATCAATTTTATTATATTAACAGGGCCCTCCTGGTCCTTTCGGCGAACCCGGACCTCCTGGACTTGATGGTCTTGCTGGAGAAGTTGGTGATATTGGTCCCGAAGGACCTCCTGGATTCCCTGGACCCGAAGGTGATATAGGACCACCTGGACGAGATGGTCTGGATGGTGCTAAAGGAGATCGTGGTCTAATAGGTATTGAGGAAACAATAATATCATATTAATATTAAATAATAAATTACGAATTTTCTTTACGAATGCCCTTCGTTATTTATAGGACCTGTTGGATTCCCTGGTATGGTGGGATCAGCCGGAGAGAAAGGAGACCGTGGTCCCCCTGGATTGACTGTAGATATCAAGGGTCAAAAGGGTGAACCAGGTGTTCCTGGTCGTCATGGATTGCCTGGATATAAGGGAGAACAAGGTTTCGAAGGTCCTCCCGGATATGATGGTGAGAAGGGTGATAGAGGACTACCAGGACCTGCTGGACTTCCGGGTGCTATTGGTTTCCCGGGCGAGAAGGGTAAGTTCTCTTCTAATGATGTTTCGCTGAGATTAAAAACTATATCTAGTATACATTGAAATGATCCTGGCTGCTTCAGGCGATATGGGACTATCTGGACCTAGTGGATTTCCGGGCTTAACAATAAAGGGAGAAAAAGGATTACCAGGTCTACTAGGAAAGCATGGTCGCGATGGAGCACCTGGATTACCAGGAGAAAAAGGTGAACCCGGATTAGAAGGACTTTCTGGGCAAAAAGGAGAACCAGGACTGTACGGACCCATTGGACCTCAAGGCGAGAAGGGTGACACAGGTCCTGCTGGACAGCCAGGATTTCCTGGAAGTAATGGTCCACCAGGACCACAAGGACTTCAAGGAGCAGATGGAGAACGTGGTCCCAAAGGAGACCAAGGTTTACCAGGACTTTTTGGATCTCCTGGACAGAAGGGAGAACCTGGCTTACCTGGTAAGAATTATTTCACTGTAATCAAAAATCGTCATATCTCGATATTTACTTTAAATATTACTAATTAAATATTTGTTAATCTTTTTCATCAGGGCCACGAGGACTAGACGGAATTCCCGGTGAAAAAGGAGATCGTGGTAACGATGGACAACCTGGATATCCTGGACCTCAAGGAGAAAAGGGAGACCGAGGCTACCCTGGTGGTATAGGTCCGATCGGAGTTCCTGGATACGTTGGCGAAAAAGGAGATAAGGGTGACGATTGCTTGCAACCACCAGCAGGTCCAAAAGGAGAACGCGGTTATCCTGGTAAATATTTCTGGTATCTCATAATCATTCCATCACACATGAAAATTATTTCTAGAATCTAGATATCCAAAAAATTGTCAAGTAAGTATCCAAATCCCTCTAATAGGACTCAATTGTTAACACTTATTTTTCGCAGGTGCTACAGGGCCACCAGGTCCCCCTGGCGAAAGAGGACCTCAGGGTCCCGAAGGCTTCCCTGGTATAAACGGAGTCAAGGGCGCACAAGGCCCAATTGGTGTACCAGGTCCTCAAGGATTTAGAGGTCCACCTGGTCCCGTCGGACCACCAGGTTTCGTAGGTGTTCAAGGACCAACTGGAAGCCCAGGTCCTAAAGGAGAACAAGGACTTCCATGCGAGACCATTCCCGATTATCTAACAGGAATCCTCCTGGTTAGACATAGCCAGAGTCAAAGTGTTCCCACTTGCGAACCAGGACATATTAAACTCTGGGAAGGCTACAGTCTTCTTCACACAGATGGCGATGAAAGAGCACATTCCCAAGATCTGGGTAATTATTCTTTAATTCAAATATTTAAAAACAATCAACAGTCAGTACATGCTTGAATAAATATTTCTTAGAACGTCTTCATTAATTTACAATACGGAAAATCAGTAAAAATCTCTATATTTTTTTTATTCATTATTATCCAACAGCGTAAACAATTCTTTATAGATTCAATTGAGAAAATCTTTGCTTTGCGTATCTTACATATTTAAATTTTCCATATGGCTCAAAACCCAAGGCAGAGACTGGTCGCACAGTGTTGCGAGGACAGCATCGCGCAATCGTTTTTTTTATCAAATCTCTCTCCCACCATTTCTTTTAATTCGAGCCGTCCAATAAATTTTCTGAAAACAGGTTATGCCGGCTCCTGCGTAAGAAAGTTCTCGACGATGCCCTTCCTGTTTTGCGACGTCAACAACGTATGCCATTATGCGAGTCGCAACGACCGTTCCTATTGGCTCTCTACCAACAGTCCTATTCCGATGATGCCTGTTGAAGAAACCGCCATCGAGGAATACATATCCAGGTAGAGTAAACAAAATATCAGTTGAAAACAATTTATCCAACATCTTTCAGATTCATATGTCAAAATGCAAATCGTATATAACATATTTGATTTGCCATTCAGCAATTTTTCACTACTCCTAAAGCAATTACCCAACGATACGATCGTAATGATCGGGCAAATATTATCGACAGGTTTACGTTTTTTTCTAATCAATTATTTTTTTTTTTACAAAATTACTTTCACTATGAATTCACATCAAGGAATTGTCTCTAGATTTTGCTTTGCGTAATTACATATGTCAAGCTATTGTGTTTGGTCGATATTTACTTTTTCTTCAGTAGTTTATTTAGTAGAAAAAAAATATATTTTTGAATAAAAAAATCTTTTTTTAAGGTGCGTCGTTTGCGAGGTACCAGCTAACGTTTTGGCAGTGCACAGTCAGTCGTTGAATATTCCAGAATGTCCAAACGGATGGACGGGTCTATGGATCGGATACAGTTTTGTCATGGTACGTGAATTGAGATGACACATATAATCAATTACACTGAAAAATAATATTAAAATGAATATTGGCCAATTCTTTTCCATATTGTTTATTTAGCACACCGGTGCCGGTGCTCAGGGCGGTGGTCAATCACTATCTAGTCCTGGATCCTGTCTGGAGGACTTCCGGGCAACACCGTTCATCGAGTGCAACGGTGCCAAAGGTCACTGTCATTACTATACAAACGAATACAGTTTCTGGATGGCCAGCATAGACGACAACCAGCAATTCAGAAGACCTGAGAAGCAAACTCTCAAAGCTGGAAATTTAAGGTCCCGAATAAGTCGTTGTCAAGTCTGTATAAAACACACGTAAAAGAAATTTATAATCAGTTTCATACGAAATTGGTAATAATCTATTGAAAGTTAAAGTCTACGAAGGGCAAAAAAAAGATGAAAAGATATTGCGTAAGCCTCTGCAAAACGAGTGTATAATGATTGCCATTTTGTTTTTCATGCTAAAAGAGAGAAAAAAAATAAGGAAAGAAAGGAAAAAAAAAAGGAAAAAGAAAGAACAAGAAATTTTTTCCCACTCTTTCTCTATCGCTTGTTCCGTTCTTTCTTTTTCTTTTCTTTAATTTCTCTCCTCTGCCATCCTTATAGTCTCTGACCACTTGGATCAGCTCTCTTTTTTCTCGTCATCCTGTTCGCGATAACTACTTCGTATGCCCAGTGTACTACCTAGCATGTAAAATAATATATAATTTATATTCGTAAATCCGTAATGGACGACTAAGTTTATTATTCGTACTACCATGAAACACTGCCCATATCCAATATGGCAAACTCACATATTGTATATTAATATAATACTTTCTTAGCCTCGTAATCGTGTGACGCCAAATATTTAAGTACATACATAGGTATTTTGCTACGTAGACAATAAATCTATATTTTGAAAATTCACTTGCGATTTTTACGTTCAACTTGCGGATTCAGCTACACACGCACACCTATCTGCATATGTAATAACCATTACATCGATAAGACACTCAATTCCTCCCACATTGATTATCACTCCAGTACTTTTCTCCTTCTCAATATTAATTTCGCGCGAGTCAGTGCGACTGCCAACTATTTGCGATCTGAAATGCAAATTAATCGAATGAACGTAAACAGCAGATCGTTATTATTTCTGTGACGTGTACTCGACGACATGACGAGTATACGTGTTATCGCGAATGGTATATACCATCAGTCGTATGTTTCACCATGAATAAATGTCATGGGAAACCAACCTTTTTATTTAGTACAAAGTTAAAGCAGTCACATTCGAAGGTAGGTGAGTTTACTAAGTAACGCGTATTATTTATTTAAAATAATCGTTCGAGACTGCCGATGCGATGTCTTGCTTATTATCTTTCTTAATATAGTTTTCGGATTAAAGCTAAAGATTTTTTTTAAAAAGATAACGATTTCGTATATATTGCAAATACGACGAGTTGACCTTTGTCGAAATCTAAGAAAACCACCTCGACTACTTTTCGTGATATTCACGTGCTACCAGAAACCCGTTCCCGTGCGATACTGGAATTTCTAGTAAGATCTTTAAAATATCACTAGAACGGTCTTACCTGTGTCTTATTCTCTTATAGGATTTTAAGTATATTGGCTGTTCTCACAATTTCATTTGAAATAGGGTTAATAATGGATACAGTCTTGTGGTCAGTATCCTCTCTGTTCTACCGTGATGATATCATACGAATAGATGTGACTATGGCCAATGGCAGCTCTGCGCATTTGAACAGTGACGTCACTGAACCCTCTACTCCGATTGGCTGACTGCCTCTGTCGCGTAGTCACGGCGCAACGTCAGTTACATTTCGAGGGGTCATCCGCTTACGAACAGAAACGTAAATAAGTCCCCTCAAAGTGAAACCTATGTCCCTTTGAACGTGACGTCAGTAGACCCTGCGCGAACTTAACCAAAATACGATCGCTAGCGGCTATACTTCGTCTATTTATATCATGGTGCGATCGAATTCCGACTGACAGACAGACAAGGGGATTCATGTGCTTCTTATTACCTATTTCGTGGCAGAATGGAATCGCCAAATTAAATTGAATGGGACATCTTTACTTGCAGGAAAATCTGAATTTCAACGATTATTTTATTATTGTTTGTATTACGTCATAATCACAATTAAAATGGCGTATCGACAATATCGTGATATTGGTAAGACGAAGATTTCGTAACGGTAGAAAAATAGCGTAATAAAAATTTTATTAACGATAACTCCTCGTTATATCCTTGTTGTAAATACTTTTACGTTGTGCTGTTTACAGATCATGTTGCGATTATGCTTGTCCTTGATAATTTGCCGATCATCGATCTTAATTTTGCCCTACGAAAATGTCGAGCCTCCAAAAGTTCGACAGTCCCGCTTTGAAAACTTGAAAAACAACATTCCGTAAGGCAGTGAACATTTGGGTGCGAAAAGTGATTCGACTATTAAACGTGGAAGGATTATACGAAGTGGTGGGGATAATAAAAAAATAACTACTGGCTGCGCGTGTAATTAATTAAGTTAGCATGAATCGTGGGCATGATATTTAATGCCTTGGGGCAGATCAAATCATATACGTAGCAAAATCGAAATCCATAATGTTTAATTACAAACGGAGGTGTGGAACCTGCCGACCAATCGGAATCTTCTTCCAGGATCGTCAGAGGATTTCAACTGTTTCCACATCCCGTTTTGGTTCAGTGATCGGGAAACAAGCAAACCTTCGTTATACTTGTACCTATCGGCGCTAGAAAGTGCACAGGTGTTCGTAGGGTTTAAAAAATTTCGTTTTGTATTTTGAAAATTTATATTTTTTTTTTTCAATATGTCTTCGAATAATTACACGCGCACACGGTGGGACGTTCAGGCGTCGGATATTGCAAGAAAAACTCACAATCCCATCAGATCAATCGTGGAGAATATCGTTATCGAACCAAACCCCAATAAGAATATGATAGCTCTGTCTATTGGTGAGTTTTTAAATTATTTTTATGAACATGGGGAATATGGGGAATAGAAATTTTGGAATATGAATATTTTTTATCGTTTTTGTCCTACTGACCACCTGGATCGTTTGAGGACTTTTGGACGTAGTGACCGAGTGACTTTAATGCTTAGCAACCCTGTTGTAGTTGTATATATACTTACAGCATTCTGTACTTTTCCATATTAAGGTGATCCCACAACGTTTGGAAATTTAAAAACCGCTAAGGAAGTAATCGACGCTGTACAGGAAAGCGTCGCGTCGCAGTTATACAACGGTTACGCACCTAGTACAGGTATATTAATTAACTTATACCAATTAATTATTTTGTAACGTACGAATCTCCTTAATTAATACATAACAAAAATCCACTCTATACCATATTGTAATTTACACGTAACATCGTGCAGCGTCAAAGTAAAAATAATTGAACTTCAATTTGATAGCTTATTGTCGGAAATTAAAAAAACGAGATTAAAATATAATTTTTTATATACAAATTTTATCAAAGGGTATCAAAAAGCAAGAGAGGCGGTAGCTGAGTACAGTTCGAACGAGTTTGTCAAAGTCGATCCAAACGTAAGTACTGAGAAGAAATCATGTTAATCCGAAGTAAAAAAAAAAATATAAAAAGTGATGAAAATTCTATTTTAATAAAAAAAATTTTATTACTTTTTCTTCGGTAACAAACATTATTTTCAGGATGTCATACTCTGCAGTGGATGTTCCTGCGCTTTGGATTTATGTATCACTGCGCTGGCACGACCGGGACAAAATATTTTGATACCGAGACCTGGTTTTTCGATTTATCGTACCTTGGCGGAAGGTCTGGGTATTACAGTGAAGTCCTATAACCTTCGTGTAAGTAGCATTTATATATATATATATA
>JAYRCB010000755.1:11009-78675 GCA_036026315.1 Trachelus stipa | reverse complement strand
ATATAGACACACAGAAGTATACAATATAGAATTCAGACAAGTATAGAGAAGCAGGTACCTAAGTGAACGACAGAAAGGAATATCGACCCTTGGCCATAATAAAGATTAATCGAGATTAACATCGATTTCCTTTGTAGCCAGATTCTGGTTGGAAAATCGATTTGGACGACTTGGAATCAAAAATTGATGAAACGACAGCTGCAATTGTCGTAAACAATCCATCAAATCCATGTGGATCGGTATTCGCTCGTGATCATTTATTGGACATTTTGAATATAGCAGCTCGATATTACGTTCCGATTATAGCCGACGAAATATACGAACACATGGTATATATGAAAAAAATATAGTTTAAATTTTTACTTTACATTCCACGAAAAATATTCATGGACATTTATAAAATTTTTTTTTATCATCAGGTATTTCCGGGTCGGACATTTTGGTCGTTAGCTTCTTTGTCCAAGGAAGTTCCTATATTGTCCTGCAGTGGACTCACCAAGAGGTTCGTAAATCTCGTGATAATGACTTTACGTGAATTCTAAATTACGACAGCTGGTACACTCAATTTCAATAACGTAAAGTGAGGTTTTTTGTTGTATGAATTTACAAAAAATGCTCCGAAATTTTACAGGTTTCTGGTACCAGGCTGGAGAATGGGTTGGATTACAATTCACGATAGGCAAAATATTCTCGATAGGGAGGTAAATGTTATTATTATATTATTCATACACGAAACTCAAATAATGCATATATAATTGAATCGTCTATTCCGAGATGGTAAACGTGAGGATTAAAACAATTGTAGAAGTCTTGTTTCGAAAAAAAGCAGAGAAAAAAATATAGGCGTAAGAGAAAATGAAAACAAAAGAGAACGCGTCTCTCGCAGCGAGAACAGAGATTTGATTAAATTTCGTTCGTTAAACTTTCCTCGGTTATTAAACTCTCCCGACTCGTTTTGCGTATTGAGGATTTTGCGGTATGAAATTGAATTTTAAAAAAAGATGATCGCATATACCAGATTGAAAAAAAAATAATA
Source organism: Trachelus stipa (assembly GCA_036026315.1). NCBI lineage: Eukaryota > Metazoa > Arthropoda > Insecta > Hymenoptera > Cephidae > Trachelus > Trachelus stipa. Next base: position 77,639 of record JAYRCB010000755.1, on the reverse strand, counting down.
TCACGATAAAGGGAAAAAATGATTTTCTAGGTTTTTTTATTTTAAAAATTCGAAAATTATACTGTACCTATAAAACCATATCGACACCAATAATCACTGTATTACATTTATTTTATTTTTCTACAGGTTCGCAAAGGACTGCTGTCTTTGAGTCAACGTATAATCGGTAGCAATACTATCGTACAGGGTGCTTTGCCAGCGATATTAAGTAAGACACCACAGAAATTCTATGATGACGTAATACATACACTATACGTGAGTACCCCTTAATCAATCACGAATTTCTCATCGATTTCAATAAAATTTGTAAATAAAAAATTTCTTTTTTTCAGACACAATCGAAACTTGCTTATAAGTATATCATTGAGGTACCAGGCTTAAAGCCTATAATGCCAGACGGCGCCATGTATATGATGGTAAGAAAAAAAAGACGGTCTGTACGCAAAAAGAACAAAGTACAAACCATTCGATAATTTTTTGAAAGTGTTTTTAAATTTTTTGGCGGGGATTTTTATTTTTTATATAGGTATATATAGATCTTGGCTGCTTTCCTGAATTTAAAACCGAGCTTGAATTTGTGCAATGCTTGCTCATGGAGGAGTCTGTATTTTGTTTACCAGGCCAGGTTGGTTTCTGGTTAATTAATGAGGTTAGGATATTTTTTTATATGGTTTTAAGTAATTAAAAAAAAATTTCAGTGCTTTGATTATCCCTCTTATATGAGAATGGTTATTACTGTGCCGGAAGATATGCTGCAGGAAGCCTGTTTGAGGATCAATGATTTCTGCGAGAGACATCATTGCAAGACGTCCCATGAGATCATTAGGAATTCTCTTCAGCGCGTGGAAATACCTTACTAATTCATTAAAGATAATTGTTCATTTAATTAATTGTTAGTTTATTCATGTACATACATACGACGATGCTTCCACCAAAAATATTAATTAATTCTTTTTTAATCACATACCAAGAGTTTATCCTTTTTCATGGATTCTGCGAACGTGGTAGCCCATTTTTTTTAAATCGATACAAAAATAAGGGGATCACTTGTATTCGTGATAACTCTGCACATTCTAATAGGGCCTAAAGAAAGCTTTCTAGAATGTAAAAAAAAAGTGGAAAACAAAAAATACGACGATAACTTCGGCATGACACATTTTTCGAAAATTTCGGTTTTATTGTCAAAATTTTATAAATGGAAGTTCTCATTAAGACTTGCAATAGAACTTAAATTTTCTTCTTTATCTCGGCGAGGTAAAAACAGTTAAGGTGAAGAAAATGAAAATGCTATTGTTTTAAAATCTGTTGAGCTATAAACAATGCAAGTTGAAATGATATTAAAAAAAAATTAATTTTCAAAAATCATGTGCTACGTTCACGAAGACTTTCTCGAGTCAATTCACGTTCATTCACATTCGATACGCGTGCCGTGTTCTTTTGAAACTCATGTGGCGTCTGCCACGGTACAGGCACGGAAAAAATGAAAATAAAAATCAACGATAGAGACTATAAAATTTTTGAAATGAAAAAAATGGTCTATTCTCATTCAACGGTTATGATTTCGTAACGATTTTTATAGGCTTAACTCTAAAAAATTGTTTATATCAAAATTTTTTATTTTTTTTAGTATTAATGCTATTGTTTCACGAAACAGTAACAAGCTCTGGAATAAAACGTTCATTGGATACTTTTTTTTCAAACAGGTCGAGTACCTGGTACCTCTTGTCCTAGTAATTTCAGTAGCTGCCACAAAAACACAGTGACAGCCTTAAAAATCATTAAATCCGTATCGTACACATATAACAGTTAATGGATCAATAACGTTAAATTAATAGCCATTAAAAACGATTTAAAGCCAGTAAAATAACGAGTGCAAAATCAAATTGAAATTTCTGTAGTATAATCCCTAGTATTTTTTTTTTAATTATCAACCTAAGAAATTACATTTCAAATTCACTCGCCGGATCTTCCTTAAATGATTTCTCGAGTAGAAGCCTAATTTCGAGATTATATATAATTACATTCCTAGGTAGTTCTCAGAATAATCTTAGTCGCCTTAATTGACCAAAAAGTTTCAAACTCATTTCGAAAAGCACGTAAAATTTCTCAACCAGAGTTCACACGAGTTCATCCAATGAACCCTACTGCATATTTATTCCCTTCAAATAATTCTTTATTCTTACCGAGTCTACGAACTTTTTCTCAAGACTGTACACACTCGGTTGTACATTGTTAACTGAAAACCTTCTATAAAGCACCTACGGCTCATTATCGCATACCTACATACATTATAATCCATGAAGCAACGATACAGTCAGCCAACCTAATGTCGCGCAAACGAAACACGTTCGACTCTCTCGATTACAATTCTCAATTATCCAAAGATTACAGTCACGTGTTCAAGTCTGGTTAATACTAAGATTAATTTTAGAGTAGACTGTACACTAACCCTTATAGACGTTCTCGACCCGGTAGAACATTAGCCAGGGTAAATTCTCGGCAAAAATTGTGCGATTTAACGTAAAAAAATGTTAACTTAAAAAAAGTGAGGAAAAAGTGATTTCATTTATTCCAAAAAAAAAAAGATCGATATTCCAAGAACGGTCAGAAAAATTAGAAAAATTTTTTTAACATTTAAAACCAAAGTATTAGTTACTCTAGAGATTTTGTGTATACTTATCACGATTACCATTCTGCCCAGGGATGCTGGAGAGTTTCCGGGGTGGCGCAGATAGGTACTTTTTTTTTTTCAAGCAGACTTTGCTCCCTCTAAAGACGTGAATAATACAGTGGCGTTGGTGCACCCCTATAAGTGAGGGACGAGGTACTGTAGAGCTGAGGGGTCGAGGGGGAGGAAAGGGGGGTGCTAAAAAACGTATTTGACGAAGGGTAGCAGAGAGCAACGAGAGCAGGCAGCCAAGCAAGAACCAAAGAAAAATGTACACGTTCATCTTGTAGGTACCAACCACTCGTAAAAGAATGAACAACCCCCCGTTCGCACGTGCTTTATTCGAAAACAATTGTAGACTTTGAAAAAAATTCCAAAGGATCTTTCTTTGGATTTTTAAAGATATTCAGACATTTACGTATAGACAGAGTGCATTAAGAAATTGTCCAACCGAACGAATTAATTGCTTACTGTAAACTGGGTATAATAATAATAATTCGTACGAGATATAATGCATTTGTATAGAATTATTAAAAAATTATCAGTAGGTCGAATTTCAGCTGTTCAGGTAAAAAATAACTATGCAACTCAGGTGCTTGCCGGATTTCACTTTTAATGCAAAAATCAAAGCTTGAGCTTTAAGCTTGGGATGTTCAGGGCAGGGAACTTCTATTAATATCGTCGTCGGATCGCCAGGAGTACTATGTGAACATTATGCTGTCGCCTAGTTAACTGCACGTAGTGTGTCGTGTCGATGATACCTAACTGGAATAGCTTCAGGTGGTATTGATCCTCGAATGACACCTGAAGTGGATTTCTATCCAGGTCGATACAGATAGTTTTATAATGGGAAATCGATCTGAGTTTTGGACATTGCTATTGAATCGTATAACATTCGAAAATATTTTTTAATTATATTTGGAATATTGTTCCCGTATCAATATAAATACAGAATGGCAGATTAAGAAAAATTTTGAAAAAAAATATTTTGACACATTTTAACCCTGCGATTCCGGGTAGCGAACCTAAACCCCATATACATGTATGTATGCATATATGTATGTGCATATATTTAGCAAGGTAGTTAAGAGAACTTTTTTCCTATTATATATACGAGTAAATAGTGATTGGTAGTTGTGAGAATTTTTAAAGCTTTATGAGGACAATCCTGATAACATTTTGATACGTAACATTTCCTGCGAGGATTATAAAGCGATTCCTGGTTCTGATGGGCTTAGAATTAGCTAGGTATGGTTAGATTAGGTTAGAACGCCAATTCTAGATGCAAAAAGGTTCAGTTTTTCTTCTAGTCAAGTGAGAAAATATTGAGACCAATTTTTAGGGCACTTTAAAACATATGTATTTTCTGTCTGCGTCACTCTAAACAAATTTCGCTTGAAAATTCCTCCAATGCAAATACGAACTGAGCAAAGCAACTTCTGCTTTTGTTTGAGTGAAATATTATTTGTGATTTACATGCAGGGTAGTCGAATGAATTCGTTCGGATGATGTTTATTGTAACTATTCGATGAAATTGAAATAATATTGAAAATTTCGTTGAATCAACTTTGTCGTATTTTATAAAAATAATATTCACAGATAAAATGCTCTGAACTGTATATGGACGATTGGTTTTACCAAATTTTTCTTTTTTGCTTAACTATCAAATAGAAATATCGAACCGTCCGAGTTGTCTTATTGTCGATACATCATATATATATATATACGGCCAAATACAGATTTGACGTTAAACTGAAGAACGTATCTCAAAATTTTTCACTTTTTCTCTCTTTATGTTTTCTTCAAACTTTGGTATAACACAGTGGATATTTTTATCGTGGATTTGATAGTAATTCTTAGCATATAATTATCTCCGTATACATACATGGACACTCTTTTGCTGTCAGCTTTGTGCAAGTAGTTTTTTCTTATCCGAGTAGCATGTGTACAATATTACGCCATACGTCGTACGTTGATGAAGATAGCTCACGTGTAAGGCTCGCCATCGAGGTATTTATCTCTAAAGTCAAAGTTCGGGTCGGAGTGACCGAGGGTAAAATTTGGCAGATTGACTATGTGCGTCTTTGTCATAGACATGTAAAGGGCTATAGGTCTGTCTCACTCGCACTGATGGATGGTATACAGAACTTGCAAAATCTAAAAGCCAAGGTAGTTCCGATGTGTATGTCTCTCTGTCTTATTCCTGTAAATTTCCTTCGATCTATCCCACTCGCACTTACGAGCAGTATAGGAAAATCCAAAAATCAAATGATAAGAACCTTTTCGGTGTTATTGGGGTTAACGCTATATATATTATACACAGAAACATACGCAGTTACCTAAATATCAGGTGCATAAGCGCCAACCAAAACTTTACTGTAAAAACTGTACTAACCAAGCACAAAAGACTTAAATTCGCACTAACAACGATACAATAAAATGTGTATTAATCCAGGTATCCCATTGACATATAAAATCTCGAAATTCCATAATACACAATCTGTCCGTAAGAAAAATTAAGCGAGTAAATAAAAACATATTCTAATCCGCCAGAAAACAATGCATCGATCCACTCCCTAATCTCGCAATCTATCAAACTAATACACTCAGCACGATAACACCTTACGGGTTAGCCAAAAGCTTGATAAAATTGTTCACACCGTCTAAGAAGCCTTAAGTGAGATTTCCTAATTCAAAAAGCAAAGAATCTCACAAGACACGCATTCACGTCTCCGCGAGTTGAAAGCAAAGAAGCATAGATAAAAAAAGAAAAGAGAACGTTCCTCTGGGTCAACTGATTAGCATGTGGCAGTAAGGCGGCCGGTTTTCCACAAGATCCAGGCAAAGCCTCCCCTAAGACGTAGGAGGGTAACGGGGAAGGGAGAGGGTGGTAGTGGGACTCAGGGTGTGCCAGGGTGCTCGAAGCTGCCAGGAGAGTGCATCTCTTTGGTCGTACGTACCACAGCACGTTCACCCGTTATAAGAGACAGGGTGTTAGGTAGGGTGCTGTTGCCGCCGTCGCCGTCGCTGCTGCTGCTGCTGCTGCCGATGCCGTCGCTGCTGCTCCCATTGCCCATTGGCATTGCTGTCCCTAGTATTAGTGTGTGACATTCGGCCGGTAGAGGGGAGCGCGACTGCGCCGGAGGGATAAGAACCGTAGGGAGTTGGCACGCCGGATGGAACGGCTAGTGAGTTTTATCCAACGATCCGGGAGGCTCGTTTAGGTAGTGGTCCGCGCCCCACAGCCGTGACTGCCAAAGAACTACGGGCTGCTGGCTACTGACTGCCAGATATCTTCTGCTTTGCTCTTGGTTAGCCCTACAGGAGAGCAGAGTCCGTATCGACCTGTTAAAACCGCGTCGTGATAACCACGCGGTGACAAAGGAAAAAAAGGCATATAAATATATCATCTCTTTGTGTGACAGTGAAATACATTCGGATAAGAGAACCGGGCCTAGGCAAGGTACGTTTTTGAGGTGAATTCTAATTAGTTTCTTTGATTTTGCAAAATGGAATACTTCATTTTGACAGTCCCTGTTTCATTTGGGTTACATAGCGCGCTAGCGGACTACGGGCTAACCACCCGGTACTCATTGAATTTGCTGTTGTCTCGGCGTGCGCATTTGTCATGACGGTATTTTTGTGGTTTCTTTATTTATTTATTCTTTTTAATCTTCAATTATCTTCACGTTCTTCTGTGTGTGCTATCGTTTCTGGGTGGCGTAAGTCGTTTATCGAGGGTGCAATAGAGGTTACCTGCTTGATTTTACCTGGCCAATGGCGCTGCCCCTGCCGCCTCCTTAGGTTCTCTCCTACACCCCAAACAGGTTATTGATTTTGCTCAAGGAAGAGGATGCGAGTACGCCCTTAGGGATTATGCTCGTTATACGACAAATTGTTGGATTATGCTTGCTTTTTATGATTTTTCTATCTTTTCTCTATTTTTAACGCTTACTTTTTTTATTTCATTTACGTACACCGCGCTCTTCGTTGTGGCATTACCGCGTGTGCGCTTCGCGTAATTACCTATACCGTACGTGGTCTACGTACACATTATCGTATGTAGCTATGGATTTTATGGATTCGTGGGTCACGGGTACTCAACGGGTTCTCGTCGGAAGACACGACGGATTTACATGACATTCTGGCTCGCGTGCATTTTACTGAAGTATTGGCAAGCTGTTGCGGCAGTTTGATGGCGATACACCGCGAGGTCTTTAAACCTTTCTAGCTCGACGAGAATATCCCGCGTTTCAATGTAACAGAATTTTTTTTCTATAAGAAATTTAATAAAAATATCAAAAAAATATAACCTGAAACTAGTTCAATTAAAAATTGACATTTGATGTACCAGAGTAACTACTCGTTGTTAGGTTGAATACACGGTTAATGGGGGTGAGAGTGGAGGATGGAACAAGCATTTTGTACATTTATTTATCTCGTGGGGTATTGAAAAATATTTTGTTTAATTGATGTAGATACAATACAAATTCTGGTATTCATAGCACACGTGACCAGACACAACAAACGTTACGCAATAATGGTAACCTTTTTTTAATGGACGCATACCTGGATATATCTTAACGTAGAACAAGACCGGAGCAGACCAGACTATAGGAGTTTATGTTTTCTGGATGGTTCTTACCACTCGCGAAGTCTACGCTTCGACGGAGGGTCGCGTTCTTTTATAACTCGGGGGGAAACGGCTTCTGATAGTGTCGTACATGTGTGAAGCAGCCGGCAAATGGAATTCGTCGAAAACGAAAACGCCCCGTCCTTTGAAAATGTTTTTTTAGAGAGATCTTTTCCCGTACTATATAAACTTCACCATTATCACGAATGAGCTGTCACGAAGAGGCTATATGATGAATGAAAAAAAATTAATTTTTGAATTCCATACATTTTGAGTGAATAAAGGATAAGGCCAATAAAGTGTTGAATAATTTTTTAATGTTATCGATTTCTCAATAAGCATTATAAGTTTCGGGTACACCACGTTGGCAGTTGATGCTTTGGGGAAATTTATAATTATTCTATATTCTGCCTGGACGTTGATTCACCCTGTTATGTATTTTTAGGACTTTTAATGTATTGATGACAATCGATTCTGTCTTATTGACTATATAAGGGTTTCTAATGTCTGGAAGACTTCCGAATATCCAAGCATTAAGAAGCACTTTGACTTCCAGTCCAAAATAACCGAGTACGGGTCAGAGTTCACGCTGGGTGCAGATCGATAATAAAATGCCACTGTGAGACCAGGTGCAATTATAATTAACGCGTATTGACTGGAACGCCATTATACCGGGTGTCTCTATTCGTCATGGTTAGTTGGCAATTGTATATGGTATTTCCAAAGAAAGAACAAACGCAAAATGCATTTTCGTTCTATTTTATTTTTCTATTCCTCCAGTGAAATTAACGTTCGAAATCCAAGCGCGGCAAAATTAATTTTTGAATACTCCGAATAGCGAGTCTGATAAAATAATGAAAATTAATGGAAATATCGATGAAACCTATGGAATTCATATTTGCCATTAAAATTCGTCGGATGCAAAGGCAATGATTTTTCTTTTTTTTTTTTACAAATTTCATAAAAACCGCACTTAATTAATCCATGATTCGAAATTGCAATTTAGTAATTTCGCAAAAATATTTTTGAATTCGCATCTCAAGGGACTATGACTAATCGTTAAACGGCCATAGAAATACAATAGCCACATGTCCCTTGATTAGGATGCGTTTCTGACGGCCAATAACGACTCGGGGAATGGAAATCCCCATGGGTAACTATAACAATGGAAATAGGGTGTCTGTAACAATGGCGTGAGTAGCACGTAGAAAATGAAAGAAATAAATAGGGAAGGGCAGTGATAAAAATGTTATAAATTCGACGCCACCGACTGCAATTGCAATTGAATACGTGCAGTGTTATTATGAGAATAAAATAAATGAGAAATTCCAAGCATGAAACCATTAATGAAAATTTGACTTTAGGATATTTCTTTCCGGATCTATAAATGTTCATTAAGTCATTCACCGGTGAATTTATAATGGAGACTCATCGAGGATGAATTAGTCGATGAAATTCTTTTGACAAAATCAAATACTATTTGCCAATATAATTCTTTAAATTTAGTCGTCATGTACCGTGCAAGTACTTTATATAGGTATTTTACGTTGGCAATGGCATATGGCGTTGATAGGCCACAAGGGTTAACGGCTCTTGACAACCTGAATGCCCTACGGCACTCATTGGCGCTTCATGTAAAAAGTTCGTTATCCATTGAAACTTCGAAGGGAGAAAATGACAGAATGAAAATCAGTTTAAAAAATTATTTCAGGAGACTAAAAAAATCTCATATTCTCAAACAGCCTCATTTTCATGCCTCATGTATAACCTAATTCTGTCGATATTCCATCCAGCGGTGTCAAAACGTCATCGATTTCAGATAACCGATTATTTCCAGATGATCTCGAGAAATCTTGAAAGCCGATAATCCGGTCGTTCAAATCCGTTTCAGGTGGTTCGCCCGAGCATCGACAATGAAATTAAATCGAAAAAATATAATTTTCTAATAGCATTTCCACGTTTGATAACTCCAATTGTTTGTCCTACCTCCTATCAGAGTCAACAGGATAAAACCGTCTGTCGTATACATTGACAGTATCAACGTCCGATTTAAGAATCCCTGGCAATCACGTGAAAATCCCCAGAACCCCATAAGGCTAAAGCAAGGCAGTTAAACCGGGTAGAAAAGTAACACGATAAAGCTACGTCCACCTTACTAACCGTCCAAAGAACATCGACTCACCGAATACAGAAAAGTATCCATGTCGGAGGAGACCAGAGCAAAGGCGCCGTAAATATACATAAAAATTTTGTCGTCAAGCAAAGGAGACGGGGGTGGTTTTGAGACGGTAAACGGTGGTTAAGTCGGCAGCGATAGTAGCGTAGGGTGGTTTTGGGCGCATGCAACCCCTATCGATTGACAACCCTCTAGCAGTACGACCACCGCCGCCGCCATCACCGCCACCAGCACCACCATTGCTAACAGCACCGCCGCCTCTTGGCCTTTCTCTCAATCAATCCAAGTAGAGTTCTGTTCCCCTTTTCCTCTATTTCTCTCTTGCTCTACCTTCGACCTACAACCTCCGTCCTCCATCCTACTCGGGCACCTCCGCTGACATCAACAGCAGAGACGGCAGGAAGCTCTCCTTTCGTCTCTCAGACTCTTCCGCATCTCCACGTCACCGTAGCCCCTTACCACCCTCTTCCTTTTTCACCCACCCCTTACCCCACGTCCCACCCTCCCATCACCATCACAACCGTACGCTCTGCTCCCCCTTTTCTGATCCCTCATGGCCCCGTGGAGCACCATCTCCACGGGGGTTAAGAGAACCCCTATTTCCAGGGCCCTCCCCTCTTCCCCACCCTTACCGTAGAACGATGGGGGCGAACGTCCTCTGTCTCTCTAACTTCACCCTCTAAGGTCTCTGTCGTACTCCTTCCTTCTATAGGTTGGATCTCTTCGTCTCTCTCCTAGTTGGTCCGCTGCCCAAATATTTTACGAGCTAAACTACGCCCGGGGGCTTTTATTCGGATGAAATCGTAGCGAAGTTACGGTGGCTCGCCTGATTCTACTTTAATCCGGGACTTTACTGATATTTCAACGTTTCTCAGTTATCCCCGGACAGTATCACTGTATGATAACTTTTGATATCGATTTAAAATGTTATTACTGTCAGGTGATTATTATTATTGAGGATACCCGTAGTTTCACGGAATACACTCTCAAAGTATATATATGTATATACACGTGTATAACGAACGATCCATCTGAATACCTACGGTGATTCTTGTACACACTCGGTATAATTTATCCAATGAAACGCGCATATCCCGTGGCTTATCTTATGTAAAAATCTTTCGAAAATCATTAGACTGTCAGCGAGGATCGTGAGTCATGGAACGAGAACGAATGACGCTATGAATTATCGTAATAGAATGACTGGAAAAATATTTCTTGAGATTAGGGATGATTTTTTTTTTCTTAAGGGATTTCGATCGTGCGATACTTCTATCTTTGACGGCGACTGTGAGTCTTACGTTGGGATGATCATTTTCGTGTCTCTCGTATCACGTTGGCTCATTAACCACTTTTCAAGATGCCCACGTTCCAGACCACCCGTTGACCTTTTTTCTCTCCCTCTGTAATCGCTCAGCCGAGAAACTTTTCTGGGATCAGACGTACCAGTCACTTTCCAAGAAGACACTCTTACTAACCTCGTTAACGTTTAAGAATTCTTCGGCATCTTAATCGCCTTAATAAATTCCCACTGTTACGTCATCCGCCAGCTACGTCGCTCGTCCTAACCACAGACATCCGTGAGGATCGCTCTCCACGTTTTCACCCCTTGAAAATCCTGACACCGTCTCGTCTCAAAAGTTTTCACGACTCGGAATGTTTTTATTGAAAACAGCCCCAATTAGCTTCTCCCATTGCTATTAGGGACGGGACGCAGCAAATTTGAAATATTGTTACACTAATGGCATTGTACCAAGGGATGGACATTTTTGTAAGATTTAAATATCTTGACGTTGGACGAGGATCGCAGTTACGGATACTGATAAGAAATGGGCACGTGTTATGTATTTTTGGTATGGAATAAATTTTTTTTTTCTTTTTTTTACGGCATTCAATAGGGGATGATTTTTCATCTTTGGATCAAGCCAGACAAAAGTTCAATGTGACGTATCTTCGTCGGGTTATGGTGTACGACGTATACGAGAAATCCTGAAAAATGATTGCCTATCAATTGTAGGATACTGGAGCTGTAATACAGGAAAAATTGAGAATTCGCAAGGCTGTCGCGAAAACGTCTGTATATTTGGTACTATGGTAGGAATCGTTCAATTTCCATTGCAGATCAATTTTTAGATGTCACTCAATAACACAGTCATGGAAAATGTCATTGGTAACAAATGGTAGAAACACGAGTCAATATTTCATTTCGTTTCGGGAGTTACACTCGTAATAGACTGTGCAAAAAAAATATATATATATATAGAGAACGGGGGAATAAATTGACGTGCCTACAAACCAATCAACGAATCGGATTAATATATGAAATTCAATCATTCCCTGAACGTCAGCTTTTCGAATGGTTTTGATTCTCGGTTTACGGCCTGATGATCTTCTATAGAAATTGTCATCCGGTCTGACTCGAGGCGTGCCGGATGTTGCGAAATTATGATCTTTCGAATCTTTCGCCATTATTACGTACCGAATATCGTGTTAAGGTTACACGTGGAAATTCGTGAGGTAAATTATATTATAAATTAAAAGAAAAATTTGGATTCTTAAAATTTATTAACAAATAATTTAATTCGCAGGACGTTACCCACGTACACCCACGTGTAATTAAATTTATAAACCGAATCGTAATCTGCGAATAAATTGCTACCGGACAATTCCATCCACTTGATTAGCTACGGTTCCTCTTAACGAATGACCTCATTTTACGTTTAACAGCATCCAATCAGCATAACTATTTTCACGAAATCAAAAACATCTGATGATAACTAAATGGAATGGGTATTAGATAACGCGTCATAATAAACTATAAAAATGTATTAAATTATATCTAGCAAAGTAAAATCATGTGTTATCTTTAAGTCAAAGGTCATGATACTGTACCATTAACGTCACTCAGACTTATTACTAATATGGTAATGAACATCTATTTATTACACGACCTTGACAAACCAATTCATTTTTATATCCTAACTGGTCCATGAAGATAGATACACGTCCATCGTCAAAATTAAAAAATTACCTCACCCACGTACAATTTTTTTCAAAATTTCTATTTTAACTCTCCATCACCCAGCTATCAGATACGTCAGAAATAAATTTGAAAACGATAAATATTCAAAAGGATAGTAAAAACCTAGTCAAAATTTAGTTTTTTTTTCTTTTTCAATTTTCGAATATAAACATTCACTCTCTTTTGATTATCCACTAGACTAACGATTCTCACTCAAAGTGATCGCACGGAAGCTTTGCGCGTCCCAGGAGAGCCGAGCGATTTTGCATAAATGAAAGTTCGTCATACGAGATAATTAGTGGAGTATATACCAACCATTGAAATTCACGAACAATACCCACGGTTTCATTAGACATAGTGAGAACAATAGAGCAGTATATTATGCCCTTTGTAAAATCGAAAAGCAACGGGCAGCCAGCGTCGAGTAACGACGAAAGTTTAACTTGACTCGCGTAGTAAGTACTTGGGAATCCAAGAAGTCGAGTACCGATGTATCGTTTTCCAACGCAGACCCTACTGGTTATTTAATACGTTTTAACGGCGCTATTGGATCTCGTATTACAATGCGACTTAACCTAACCTGAAAACGGCTTCCTCTACCAGCGAGTCCCGAGGGGATCGTTACACTGAAAATAAAAGTGAATCCTTACTAGAAGCATTCCCTTGACTTTTATTACGCTACTATTCTTGCCCAGCGTCCAACTGACACTAAGAAGTTAACACCCGACACTTTGTCTCGACTTCGTTATCGTTAAAGTCAATGACGTCAATTTCTGGCTCTTAAGTGCACCCCCTCGCCCCTATGTCCCATGCCTAAACTATTAAGCTACAAGACTACCGATCTTCCCGCCACTATGCACAACTTTATCGGATTAAATTATCGGTCAACGTGAGGCTAATTAAATTCAAGTGATTTTTCAAGAAGAGAAAAAAATTTTCAATTTTTTTTAACGCTCGAAAATTTATTAGTCTTTATGAATTTTCAAATTTCAGTGTATGTGTGCTTTTCGGCATACGTCATTTCTATATTCGGGGTGTTTTCACAAATTACGTCGGACGTCCGTTTGTCATTTTGATTACGACTGGCTGACGTGCAAGTTTCGCTGCGAATATTATGTATATAATTTTGAACGCGAGGCAATAGCTTTGCCTCGTTATTCGTTTGTAGATTTGTCGGGGTCCCTCGTGGTTAACTGAGACGCGACTGACCTCGCATCCGGTCTCGGGACGAGAATGGAATCAAATGGAACGGAGGGTTACTAACAATAAGTAACAATGGTAGATTCGTACGCGCCGGCTTCTGTTTCCTGTACGCCCTTTACAGCAGTGCCGCCCGCATTCATTTTACGACTTGTGTACAGACGACCGAATGATCGCAAGCATCATTTTCATCGTGTCCAATGATTTAAAAATTTCGGTCGCGTTTTATTTGACGAAAAAAAAAAAATTTCGCATTGATAATTTTTCTTATCACTCAACAAACAACGAAAAATCAGTTGGTCAATTGTCATATATAATTTTTTGATCGGTTCAAATCTACCTTATCCTTCGTATTTCCTTTCCGTATTTAATTCTAAGCTTGAGAGGTGCAACATGATACCACCAGAAACTGGCGCATCCACACTGTCACACGGTGCTCCCGTTGAAGAGCAGCCTTGCATAGTTTTATCCCCGTCACGCTTCGAATTGTCGTCGCAATTAATACGTTTGAGAGCATTAGCACCCTGCGGTTAGAGACATTTACGTCGCGCTACGCCGCGGCCATTAAACGTTGTGGTTTAATTACAGACAACGAAAGGAATGGGTAGACACGGTGGAGAGGCGTAAAAGAGTGGGAGGGAGTGGGTGGGAGAAAAATTGGCATAGAATCAAAAATTCATTAAGTAGCATCACGTGGTAAAATAAAATAGTTCACTGTAGTGTATATATATATATATATATATATATATATATATATATATATATACGCGTACATATGTATATGTATACACACGTAGTAAAATAATGTATTAATTAATAATATTCTATATTCGCTTTTTTTCATGTTACAGCCGCCAGCACTAATGCTTTAGTAAAGAATCCAGAGTCGGCGAAATGGGCAGCAGAATGTGGTCCACGATCGCAACGTTACTATCATTGGCGACATGCATAACTTCAAAGATGGCCGTGGTGCCACACGACGTCTACCCAGGTTTCGAGGTGACCCACTTTCCAGGAAATCTGAAGCAAACGTCGAATTTTCGTCTCCTGGAGACTGGTTTCTCAAAGTTCTTCACGGTGCTGGATAACGGCGTGGTGATGACGACTTCCGACTTAACGCCATTAGTTAACAAGCCAGTGAACCTGATTGTTCTAGAAGAATTGGCCAATCGCACGGAGACTCATGACTTGCATCTGTACGTGATCAATCGACGGAACATGTTAACCTTCTCGCACGAGCACCTGGGAGAAGGTGAGGTCACGGAAAACGAGGAACCGGGTAGGGTCGTCAATGGATTTCCGGTTCTCCACGCCCACGGGAGCTTTCCGGTCCACTATAAGATCCTACCGGACGACTCTGGCGAGCGACCCTTTGCTCTACGCGAATACATCACCAAGAGAACAGGGTACAATTTGACCCTGAAGAGTCACAAACAGGGTGTCCATGTTGTTACAGCTAGGCCTCTCGATCGTGAACACAGAAGAAGCTACACGGTGGTCATACATGCGTCCGATGGTAATTTTATTAGCAGGTCCAAAATCAGTGGCGTGGTTCGCGTCTTGGATGTCAATGATAACAGTCCTAGATTTGAAGAGGAGACGTACTACTTTGAGATAAGGCCCTCCAATCTCGAGACACTGACCCGGGACTCGAGTGCACAGTGGAAAAGATTTTCTACCGTGGGCAGAGTCACTGCCAAGGATGATGACGGTGATAACGTGGCGTACCAACTGATAACGCCTAGTAATTTAGTCGTGATAGTACCCCAGACCGGGGACTTACTGCTCACTGGTGAACCTGATACCTCGATGGAAGAAGACGTAGAGTACGAGGTCTTCGTGGGTGCTCACGATTTGAGGACACCCAGTAGAAATGCTAAGAAACCGGCCAAAGTCGTTCTTAGATTTTTAACGTCGGTACCGATCGCTCCGGAAGTGCACAGGATACAGAAGAGACGAGTCACCAGGGCCGTAAGGCCCACGAAGAGGGTCGAGTTTACCGAGGCTGATGGGGACGTCGAAGGGAAAGTGGCTTTTTATTTGGAGAAGGAAACCGAACGGGAGACCTATAAAATTCGGGATGAAAATCAATGGGTCACGGTCGGGTTAAATGGGTCTGTTCACGTACGCAAAAAGTGGGACTACGAGGAACTTGGTCCTGAGAAAACTATTGATTTTTGGGTCACTATCACAAACACAGGTATATATCGTGTATACAAATGACCCATCAGATATTTTATGTA
This sequence comes from Trachelus stipa, assembly GCA_036026315.1. Classification (NCBI taxonomy): domain Eukaryota; kingdom Metazoa; phylum Arthropoda; class Insecta; order Hymenoptera; family Cephidae; genus Trachelus; species Trachelus stipa. The sequence continues at coordinate 61,697 of JAYRCB010000755.1, read as the reverse complement.
TGTTCTTTAGTACTAGGGAGATTTAATATTATTCGGTCTTATTTATTGATACCATTATTTTTTTTCTTTGATCGATCAAGCCCGCTGTCCTCAGCACGTGTATGGTGAATCCTGTACAATTTACGACGGTATTATTTTTCGTTCTGAACATTTTCGATGAGGGCTTTCATATTTTCTTTATTTCTTTCTCATATCATTATCACGTGCTTTTTTTTTTATTCATCAGTCCTTATCCTTGTCAGTCAGGTTTAGTCCTAAAACACGCACCGTTTTACTAATACTGGTTTTTTCTTTTCTTTCTTACAAACGCTTCGCTTCCAAAGGGCTTCAATGTAAGTACTGTTTCTATCGATCTTCTTGTCATTTGTACGATAAACATCTGCGCCTTGAAAATATACACGAATAATGCTTTCTACAATGTATCGATCAATTGCTAATCATTCTTTTTACTATCTGATCTGCTTTCTCGCTTGTGTCATTTATATCATTAATTTCGTCTACTATAATGTCTTCTTTTTCTTTATGCGATTTTAGATACGGACAATCAGCGTGTTATTATCAATGTCAAGGACGTCAATGATGAGCCGCCATATTTTATAAACAGGCCTTTACCAATGCAAGCAGTCGTGCAACTGAATGCACCGCCCAATACACATGTATTCACTCTGCAAGCAAGAGATCCTGATACGGATCATAATATTCATTATTTTATCGTGCGCGATCGGAGTGAGTATATTAATTATAATAATTTATAAAATTATATAAAAAATATATGAATGATCGAATTTGCTTATATCTCGAGATATACTTAATTTGCAATACGTCCTTGAGCTTTTGAGCGATACGAAAAACGAAATTAGTTTATGCGATCGTATCGCTGCTTGGCCATTTTTTTTCTGTCAGTTTTGCATTTTAAATATATTTATTATTATTATCGATCAACGAAGGCAGATTAATACATTATATATTTTTTTATTTCCCAGCTGGTGGCCGATTCGAGGTTGACGAACGCTCTGGCGTCGTGAGAACTCGTGGGACTGACGTCTTCCAGTTGGATATGGAGTACGTGCTTTATGTAAAAGCCGAAGATCAGAATGGACGAGTGGAGGAGAAACGTTTCCAATCAACACCGGAGGAACGTTTATCGATAGTCGGTGGAAAACGAGCTCCGCAATTTTACCTTACGGCTTACGAGGCTGAAATTCCAGAAAATCAAAAGAAAGATTCCGAGTAAGAGGCAATCAATCAGAAATGAATTAGGATGATAAAGGGTCGATGACATTTGATATAATAAAAATGAATTTTCATTTTCAGTATTATTTCAGTCAAGGCCAAATCATTTGCTGATCGTGAAATTCGCTATACGCTTAAAGCACAAGGTCAGGGTGCAGCTGGTACCTTCAATATTGGACCCACTTCCGGTATTGTCAAATTAGCTAAAGAATTGGATTTCGAAGATTTACGGCAGCCTCACATTTATTCCTTGATCGTTACTGCCACTGAGGATTCCGGTGGATTTTCAACTACGGTCGAAGTAAGATACGGATGATTATTGTATCTTCGTTATTTCCCATAAAAAATCCGTTTACAATGTATCTTTATTTTTCACAATCTTCCACAGTTGACCATCAGAGTATCGGACGTGAATGACAACGCACCAAAATTCGAATTACCGGATTACCAAGCGCACAACGTGGACGAAGACATTGCACTTGGCACGAGTATATTGAAAGTGAAAGCAACGGATGCAGATTCTGGTGCGAATGCAGAAATCGAATATTCCGTATCGGACGACCATTTTAGCGTCGATTCCAACGGGATAATTGTGAACAATAAGCAGCTCGATGCCGATAACAACAATGCATATTACGAATTCGTAGTAACGGCAAAAGACAAAGGTAGGCAAGAGAGTTTATGTAATTAAAAAAAATCAATTCCATGAAAAGAAAGTCATTTTATATAAAATAAACGTTCCTATCATGCTTCTTATCAATCAGGTGAACCCTCGAAAACTGGAACAGCAACAGTTCGAATTTACACGAAAAATAAGAACGACGAGGAGCCAAAATTCTCTCAACAAGTCTACACGCCAAATGTGGATGAAAATGCTGGACCAAATACTTTAGTGACGACCGTTGTGGCTTCCGACAAGGATGGCGACAACGTTCGCTTTGGTTTCGTCGGTGGCGATACGTCTTCAGGACAATTTGTCATAGAGGAAATAACTGGCGTAATAAGGTTGCATGGAAAGGCTATATCGTTGGACCGTGACAAATACGAGTTGAATGTTACAGCCCTTGATGACGGGGCATGTTGTCTTAATGGTGACATGACTATTCATACAAGTACGGCTGTTGTCGTTGTCTTCATAACAGACGTGAACGACAACAAGCCTGTTTTCAAAGAGTGCGGTACGTACTATCCAAAAGTCGAAGAAGGGGCGCCCAATGGTAGTACCGTAATAAAGGTACAGGCCACCGACGAAGACAAGGGTGTCAATGGCCAAGTTAAATACTCTATTGTGCAGCAGCCTAATCAGAAAGGCACGAAATTTACCGTGGACGAGGAAAGTGGCGAAGTTTTTACCAACAAGGTAAACGTCAATCACCATCATTGTTATCGTACGAAATTCTTAGTTGTCCTGATAAATCTTGATTTATCGATTTTTCTAGGTATTCGATCGTGAGGGCGATGATGGAAAATTTGTGTCTGTCACGGTGAAAGCTACTGATCAAGGTGAACCCTCACTGGAAGGTGTTTGCTCTTTTACTGTTGAAATCACAGACGTCAACGACAACCCGCCGTTGTTCGATCGTCAGGTAATCATTTGATTTGACGCTGAATATGGGTTTTTCTTCAATAAAACTAATTTAAAATACGTTGTTACTTATTCGCAGAAATATGTTGAGAATGTTAAACAAGATGCCAGTATAGGAACAAATATCTTACGTGTCTCAGCATCTGATGAAGATGCTGACAACAATGGCGCCATAACTTACACACTAAGTGCACCAAACAATGACCAGAGTCTGCAGTATTTTGAAATCCAACCGGAATCCGGTTGGATTGTGTTAAAGAAGGCATTGGATGTGAGTATTTTTTAATGTACAATATAATAATAATATATTATGATATAATATCAGTCATGGCTCAAAATTTATGAACCGACGAATCAGTGCTGAAAAATAATTATCTTCTGAATGCTGAACAAATCTTATTTACATTTATTTTACAACTTTTCATCGTACGATGTCACTGGCAATCGTCCCGCGTGGGCGTTATCAGTTTATATTTTGACTGTGCTATCTATTACGTTTGAAATTTTGATAACAATTATTATAACTGAACTTGATAATGATCGCAGAAAATTACTATTGCATCAAAATGTAAATTGCATGTATTATAGCGGCAAGCACTAGAAACGTCCGAGCATATGTTATTGAGCCATAATATCGATTAGAATATTCTACATAGCCGAGTGTACACTTACTGCCGACGTTATATATTTCCGTTGTACTTATGTTTAACACGTGTCCGTTTTGTTGCTAATCGGCATATCTCGTATATACTAACATGCGTTTGACCGTACCATTCTGATTTCTGATTCACTAATTACGCGTGTGTCTGTATACACATATGCACTTGGAAAAATTTTGTTATATATTTATGGAAAAATGCGCGACATGTAAGCGCATATTTTTTTTAAAATGATTTTTAACGTAGAAGCAATACATATATAATATATTGACATTCATATGTGTATATATGCATACATTCTGCAACTAAAAAATGAGTTTCATTTGTACGGCACATGTATAGAATTTTTATTCCCATTGATATTGCACAATGTGTTCACTATGGTACTTAGCTATGCCTGATTTCCTCAAATGCTTCACGTACCTTGAACAACAACAAAAAATACATATCTCGATCGTTCTGACCAATTTTTCGAGGAACAAGATAACGATAATACGAACGGGAGAAAAGGACGAACCGAAAAATCTCTAGAGAAACGAAGACACTGATAAAGACGAGAGTTTAATGAGATACGAATGGAGAAAAAAAACGATAAGAAAAACGTATTACGAGGACGAGAAAAATAGAAAATGCAGAAAGTTGGGCAAAAAAGTAAATACGGAGACAAGAAAATTTTTGGATATACGCTTATCGAAAACCGAAAAAAAAAAAGATGTACGGTTTTCGTGAGCTTTGACGACAGCTAATTATCTAGTGATCGTTCATACTGGGCAACGGTGAAACGTATTTCACATGTCACGAATTTTTTAATTTTGATTTTTTTTTTCGTTTTTGGAAAATTCATTTCGCGCGGTATTTTTGTTGTTGATTTTTTCACGAGCTCTCGCGACCAACGGCGCAAGATGAACTCGATTGAATTTTATACTCGATGTCACGTTATATCTCCCATTATCAAGTATAATGAGCGGACTTGGAACTTTGTGGACGGTGAATTTTTGTGCATCACACACAACGTGCGTGCACTGCGACCGCCCTCAACTCTATACATGTTTTCGTGCTTAACTCTGTTAACTAATGTGAATGTTTTTCAAAAGGGAAGTGATGTTTTTTGAACTTCCAGGAGCAGGTGGGAACGAGATTTTTTGAGCCCCACGTACGGTGTACCTCCTCATCCTCTACGCATTTTGTGGTGCATCAGACATAAACAATTTTTGAAAATGCTTGCGATATTTTATATGAATGTGTTTTTGATTCCTTTACAGGAACGGATCTCACTAAGACTCTCTATCTCGAGTTTTCTTATTCACTTCTCCTCTATTTCTCTCTCTCTCTCTCTCTCTTTCTCTTTCTCCTCACTCACTCTCTATCTCTCTCTCTTTCACACTCTCTCTCTATCTCTAATTTAATTAAAACTCAATCTAATTCATCGAAACATTTTCTTTCGTTCATTATCTCTTACTGTACTATCTATCTATCGATCTATCTATTCGACTCTAACTTTTTGGCTACTTTTTTTACACTCGCGACTTATAACAGCAACAACACGAGACTGCCTAACGAATAATTTTTTTTTTGTAATTTCGTGAGCGTCGATAAGACACGTTAGAACGTAAGACCGTTGTCCTTTGGCGTGTGACATTTTTTCTTCTGTGATTGGGGCAGCATACCAGCTGTTGTGATCAAACAGAGAGACATATACATATTGGATCTTGAGAAGTACCAAGATATGTATATATCCAATATAAAATACGTATATAGCTAATGCAGATAACGTCCATCTGTTTTTGAGTGTCGTTACAAAAAGCAAAAACGAACGAGGGGTCGTCATATTTGAACCTACCTATACCACGTTTCTCTATTCCGAATATATCCCATCGACTCCAGCATCTTAACCTGAGCACCTATCTCTTTCTTTCTTTTTTATATACACACTCTCTCTCTCTCTCTCGCTCTCTCTTTCTCTAACTCTCTCTGACTGTTTCTCTTACTCAATCACTCACTTCTCCCATAATTTCCTCTCTCTCTCTCTCTCTCTCTCTCTCTCTCTCTCTATTTCTCTCTCTCCGTGATGCCTATTTAAAACGCATTCTGCTTGCATGCAACAAAGAACGACAAAAGATATAATTGAGAAAGAAAAATGAAAAACAAAAAACGCCTGCATTAAGTTCATTTATATTTTTCTGTACAAGACTAATTTTTCATATTCTTATTGTTTATGTTTGTGTTGATTGCACCATTTACTTTCCTTCGGATTTGACGATGACAAAAAAAAGGGCTGTTTTCCAGTAAGTAGGACATTAACTCTTGTGTTTATCGAATTACCTATGTCTGCCCGTTGACGCGCAATCTTTTGAATATTTTTTGTTTTTGTATTGTTGTTGCCTTCTTTTTTTTACGACTTTTGATTTAATAGAAATTCCTATGGTCGGATATGCACTTAAGTTGATCGTTCCGGTTGTTTCGAGAATGTCGAGTCGATTTATACGTCGAGGCGGGAAAATTCGAATCTCGTGGGTATCTTTCATTCGTCCATTGATATTCCGCTCCATTACAATGCAATAATCCTTTTCAAGTGTTCCAGAACGTCATTTAGTGAAATTTCGATAAAAAAAGGCAAGTAACGATGCGCATGCGCATACCTCGCGTCGTTTGACGTCAATAACGAGCAAAAGTAATACGTACGAACATAGCTTAAATTACAAAGGAAACAGATACCTACCAGATTTTACATTCTCAAAATCCGTATACAACCCACTGAATTTCATGAACAGTACGTTTTTTTAATGAAAAAGAAGAAAAAAAATGTTGAAAGTCAATTACTAAGTTTGTCCCGTTCTAAAAATTTCAATCGACGTTATAATCGACTCTCGTTACAAAATTCTTGTTATCATTAATAATACATGCCGCGACCATGTTGGTTTTAACATAGACACATATATATATTCATATATTAATATACGTATGTGTATGCTTAAATGTATATATATCTATATCTATATCTGTGTATATATATATATACATATTTCATAGGTATAACGGCTTGCGATCTTGACGCGTTTTAACTATTTATTTTCTCATTCGTTTATTGAAGAGTGTCCCAAATGATCCTGTAACTTGACGGCCCATATTTTGCCACTAGCGAGACAGGTATCGCCTGACAGTGCGGGCATCCGACAGAGGGACGCCACCCTTGTACGCAGAAGTGGACGTTGAGTTAGACGTCGTAGACAGAAACAATAAACCTCCTCTGTGGGATGAGAAAGTATACGGCCCCATTCACATCAAAGAAAATGTCACAGTGGGTACTGTAGTGACGTCGGTGAAAGCCAGGTTTGTATGACGCCAAGACGAGTGTCACGTGCCACGTGCCACGTGACGCGTGACGCCTGACACGTGACTCCCCTTGTCCATCGCGCGTCCATAGCGCGAGCATCGAGCGAAAGATCGAAGCCAAAAAATAGCGAGACAGAAGGTGGCCCCGAGAGAGAAGGCGACAAAGAGGGAAAATAAAAAGAGTAACGAGCCAAAAAAAAAACCGTACACAAAGTCAAAAAAGCAAACAATGTAAACGAGGAACGACAGCGAGACATACAAGGGAGAGAATAACACAAAGCGAACAAAAGTGCGAACTCTCGCGATGTAATATATTCAAATTAAAAAAAAAAAAATTTCAAAAAAAAGGAAAAAGGTTACGGTACGCCCGGGTACGTTAGCCAAACTTCTCACCATACATGTATATCTATATGTTGTGTAGCCCAAAAAGAGAAGCGACGTGTGTATGTGTGCATTAACGCGCGCATGTAAGTTGTGCGTATAGGAGATAATGCAATCGATCATTACAATCAGGAGAGGAAAATTGGTCAGGTCATTTGTTGCCCTCCCCCACCCCCAACCTCACCCCTAGGTCATTTAGGGATGTGCCAGGAGGAAAAGCACGCGACTCGTCGATCGGGAACCTGTTTCATCTTCGACGTCGAGCCTCCAGCTGCTGGGTCCGAGAAATTGTCATTGCTTTTTTGCCTGTCATTGAAAAAAAAAATGGTCTTGCCGTTAACCAATCCTTGGTGTCATTTTTATCATGTCACTGACTGTCAACCATCGCCGCCGATCATTCGATACACCTTTGTCAATACCGTAGACTTCCATGTACCCTCATACCGTTCCAAAAACGCCATTTTAATTGTTCATTTGAATATCCTTTTTCTTCTTTACTCTTATTCTTCTACTCCTTATCTATCTTTTCTCTTCTTCTTTTTCTTCTTCTTCTTCTTCTTCTTCTGAAACGAGACGACGATTCTACGAAGCTGACGTCACGTCAAAGAAATCGTGAAGACTTTAACTAACGCCGTTGTCTTTTCTTTGTTCCCGTGTTGTTAACCCGTGTCCTGCCGTGTAGCGCGAGACATACAAGCTGGAGGCGATGGCCCAAGACAAGGGCTACCCGCCCTTGTCGCGAACGGTGGAGGTTCAGATTGACGTTGTGGACCGTGCGAATAATCCGCCCCTATGGGACCACGTAGTGTATGGCCCGATCTACTGTAAAGAGAACATGGCCGTTGGGGCTAAAGTTGTGTCTATTAAAGCCAGGTCTGTCACACTGTTAATGCCTTCGTGCAGCTGCACGCAAGAACCCGCCCTGCACGCAAATCTCGTGGCAATATATTGTTTCTTGTGCACGTTAATTGATATTGTGTACGAACTCACACCGATCATCTTTATATACCCATAGTTCATTATCGCCTACAAAAATCAGACATACAACACGAGAACTTTACGTCGTTTATCATATTTCATTTTTGTCTTTTTTTTTTACGTATCCCTTTCATCATTGACGAATACCGATTGTCGTTTGAAAATTATATCTTCTTTTTTTTTTTAATAATAAAATCAATTATTTTTGGAGGAATAACGAGAATGTTTATTGTTGATCGATTGTTTAATGATTTTGAAAAATTTCAATTAAATTTGTCAAGTTGGTATTAGAGATTATTCTGTAAATACTGTAGAACGTAAATGCTTGTTCGGTGTATCGTTTTATAATGTTACTCGTAATGGTCTGTATTTCGGATATGTTGAAAGAGACGTATTGCGTTTTATTAACAGATTTAAAAAGGGAAGGGAATTATCACATGGTATCATTGACACTGTCATCGATTATACGATACATGATTTACATGAATGCACGTATTTTTCGGTGTGTCTGGCTGTTCACGGCGACCTGCCTATGTTTCCATCCATTTATTTCACGTAAGACCTACTGATTTTATTTTCTCATTTCATTCTCGTTATCCACCATGTATTTCAGTTCGTTTACGAAAGTCGATGTCGTCAGTTATCATCGATGACGATTATCGTGTCTTGTCCACTATTCGATTATTGTCACTACTAGCATTCCTTCCGTCATTATACATGGTGTAGGATTCCTTTCAAATCTGGGTACACACGTTTATATTTGATTTTTCAAAAATCAATAAATAAAATCATGTCAAAAATGATTCTTCCCCCACACGCACATTTAATAGTATAAAATGGGTGCCGCACACGATTTTTGGGCATGTTTCGGCTAGATGTTTTTGGTTTTTGTCGTATTGGCGTTTTTAAAAAAAAAAAATTTTCACGTCCCACACTCCAAATATTGTTCTTGGATTTGTTTTTTTTATTGAATCTTGTTTTTTATTTTTCCAAAAAAAAAATGCGAGGCGTAAAACGTTAATTATCTTTTTTGATTTTCATCGCCTCGCAAACCACGGTAAAAGTCCCGCAAATTGAATTTTGTCTTTTTTCGTTTTCTCTGTTGTTTCCACCTTTTTTGAGTAATAATATATATATATTCAATATATATACATCCACGTTCGCATAGATCGTCGACACGAATGCCGTATTAATTTTTGGGCATGTTTCGTCAGTTGGCTTCTTTGCGTTGCGTTACGTTACGTTGGTGCTTGCGACAACCGTAGCGTTGCGTAGCGTTTTGTCAGCGAGTATATAAACAGTAGTAAAACAAAAAAAAATAGAAAAAGCAGCAAAGTAAAATAAAAGGAGCGTATAAAAAAAGCAACGAAAAAAAAAAGAAAATATACAACAGAGACATTTTTCATTTTCAAACGAGATAAGAGTCGATGATTTTGATGGACCATTTCGCGCTGATGACACTCTAAAAATTTTGACATTAGAAATGGACGAATTGACGAACATTTTCAGTGCTGATTAAGTGGGAAGAAAAAAAAACGAAAAAATCACTTTTGGATTTGCAACTCGTGACATTCACAGCCACCCATATCCAATGCCTTTTTTTTGGTACACGTTCGCACATATACAAGTTCACCGACACATATACACAAGAATGCACAAGTACACGGGTGAACACGTTTTATGGTAGGTTCGACAGTGTATTGTTTCCCTCCTCGCACGTTATTCCCATTCTATTATTTCTCTTGAAGGAAGAAAAAAAAATTAAAAAAGAAAAGGGTTCACTCTGTCCCGATAAGTGCTTTTGATTTCATTCACACGACACAGCACACATCCTCCTGGACGATTTGCGAATGTTTCAACAATAATAATACATGCATATATATATATAATATAAAATCCAAAAGCATCGCATAAACGAACCCGACTAACAGTGAGAGCATACATACGTAACAATGACATCGGAAAATGAGCTAAATGAAATGAAAAAGTTGCGAGCGCGAGGCAAGTAGAGTTAGAATACAAGGAATGCCTAATAAAAAATGCCACCAGACGTGGTTGAGTATATTTGCATTTAGTGACGTTTGACGGTCGAAACGGAAAGGAAAAGCTGAATAAGGAAAATAATTCGGGGAAAAAAAGACGCTAGCAAAGAAAATGCAAAAAAAAAGAGTGGGAGACAGTAAAAACAAAATATCACGGAAAAATTGGGTAATAACAAAGCCGTAGAGATTTGTCGTATTTAACGAGATTGACGTAATCGCCGACTACGCTTTCGCTGTACGCTCGATATATGATAATAGCGCACACTTCGATTTTGGATCGATCAATTAATCCTTTGATTCGAAAATTTGTTAATCTCAATATCTCGTCAATTAAAACATTTGCTGAATTGGTATATTAAAGAAAAAAAATTAATTAATCGTAACGTTTAATCGACAAATAATTTTTTTGAAAAAAAAAAAGAAAGCGTGTCATCGAAAGGGTAGTAAGTCTCGTAATGTTATCCTTAGACAGTTTCGAGTTAATTTCTCTGATTTAAACGTTAAAAGCATGGGCCTTACGTTATATTCGAATTTTTGAACATAGTCTGTTCGGTAATTACCTAGGGAGTTCCCGTTCTCATTTCTGTTTCCGTTTCCGCATGCCCCGTCGCTGCACGTGCGGAATCTTTCTGACGTCATTCATGTGTGTCGACAGCTCCGGAATCGAAAACAACCCGACAGTCTTTTACCACCTGATGCCAGGCTCGACAGCACAGACCAACAAGCAGCACACATTTTATCTTCAACAACGTGCCGAACAATCCGTCACGTGGGCGGATATCAAGGTCAACCATCAACTGGATTACGAAAGCATAAAGGAGTTTAATTTGACAATACGAGTGGAGGTTTGTGCAGAACTTTGTGGGTTAATTGAAACAACCAAGTAAAACAGTACAAAGCTATCAGCTTTTAACTATTCAAATGTTCATCTCGTACCGTACATAACTTTGCATAAGCAATTATACAATTCTTTACAAACTCGTCCGATACGTTTATTCGTCTCGTTATAATCAGAGACTCTTCTTTAGTAATCTCAACAAAAGTCCAGCTTCTTACACGCTCCCCTCGACGTTGTTTTTTCCTCTCGTGCTTCTTTCTACACGATATTCGAATTGCTTTCACGATACTCAGACGTTCCTTCATAAGCAGCAGCCGACCTAAATCTAACATATCTAACCTAACCTAATTGTATTCAAGCAGAGATACGTTTTAAGTAGGAAGCAGCCTGTGAATATGAAAAGGATATTAAGCTTGTTTACCTCGTTTTCTTTGTATTTAGAATAACGGCGCGCAGCAGCTCGCATCCGAGACAACTGTTTACATCATGCTGGAGGATGTGAACGATGAAATTCCATTGTTCACTGAAAGGGAGCAGGAGACTGTACTCGAGGGCGAACCAGTTGGTAGTAAAGTTACGCAAGTCAATGCGATCGACAAGGACGGGACTTATCCGAACAATGAGGTAAAATTTATGCTTGTAACATTAAAATTACTTTACGAACATTCAACAATTTATACCCGCGTAGAAGCTTATTGGCGGAGATCTTTTTTTTCGTATCTATTTCTATACACTGAAAATACCATAGATAAGTGGAATGTCCTTTCCTCAGGAAAATTCCTTTAAGAAAAATGGCCGCGCGCTACATTGACCTAAATGGGTTCTCATTCTGTTTCCAGGTGACGTACTACGTTGTGGACAGCGACCGGAACGAGGGAAAGAATTTCTTCGAGATAAATCAGAAGACTGGCGAGGTCTACACGAAGGTGGTGTTCGATCGTGAAAAGCAGGGGGCTTACGCTTTAGAAGTGGAAGCAAGAGATGGCGCACCTTCGGCCCGTCCAAATAGCAACGGAGAGCCGAATTCTGGTAGGTGGACCTTCGTTATTAGATTTTTCGGCATTTACGGCGACAGGGGGCCAGATTGGGTGAAAGTGCCACCCCCCAAGTGAAGGTCGAGATGAGATCCAAGAAAAGGAAGGAACGAATGAGATTTTATTATGAATAAAACGAATATGGTGGCAGGGGGTGGTAGTAGGGTTGAGGGAGTATTTTTTCAGTATCAAGACAGCTTTGGGGTGTAATTAGATCTTTTATTAAGAATTTCACTTATTCCAAAATACCCTTTAGATATTAATTGGACATTCAAATCTGGTTTCTATACTTTTTTTCTGTTTACCAGTCATCCTCGAACCACCCCTTTGGCGTTTGATCGATAATTTTGTAATTAACGGTGCTGCATAGAGATCGATGCTTGTCAGGATAGGGTATGCATTGACACGTTCACTACCCACGACGTAAATCCGCTTAATGAGATCTGCCCCCTGTCAACCAGTCTCTCAGTCATTATTTCGATGACTGAAATTTCGGAAAATTTATGGATATCTATACGCTCGCAGATACCTGTCAGCGAATATGTATTCAGAAATTTAGGGATTGATCTGCTGATTTTCATTTACGTGACTATTTATATTGCTGTACATGAAAATTGGCAGAGGAGAGTGAATCGGGACCAATCGGTGCTTGATAGGATATAAAAACGGATCCAATGGTCCCTGAAGAACGGTGACAATAAGAGAGGTACACGTGATCGTGTTATGGGATAATATGAAGGAATATAAAAATTTTTGAGAAAAAAAATCAAATTCTTTATGGCTCGTTGATTCAGTTTTTTTTTATTATATCAATATCGGCTAAATTCGTATCTTCGAAGTTTTTGTAAATTTTGTCAAATTTATCGAAATATTTTTAATTTTTTGAAAATGGGTCTAATTTAAACATATTTTAAACACACGCCCTTGATCCATATTGAACGTTGCTCGAAAAATAAGAAAATCCGCTGTCTCGATTTTCTAGGCGAAAATTAGGCGAGGCGAACGCGAAAGAGTCCTGGGGACTTTATTCCTAATGAAAATACGTATATATTCAAACACTGGATTAGACGGCGGGATCGGAACTTTCGTTACTCACACTACTGTCTGGGAGCGAAGTAGGTGGCTATTGATTTGGCATTCCTACGGGAATTTCCAAGAGAGCTGCTTGCTGGTAAATGCAACAGAGAGAACGCGACGGACCGCCGTGGGCAAACGAATGACGAATGAGCATAGAGAGAGAGAGAAAGTTGGAAAATGGGAGAGAAAGGAGAACAGAGACGAAGAAAGTCTCTGTACTTTACGATCTTGTGAGAATTTATCGTGACGTCCTTGCAAGGAATCGTTTGTCGAGAGACGCCACTGAATTTACGATGGAACAACTGGGTTACGTCATTCACTCGATAGGTATTAACAATTGGACCAATTGTTTCCGCCAGTCATTAGTCGCCTCGCGATTTATAAATGATGAATTTATATCATTATATGTTATAATTCGTTATATGTATATACATAATGTGTATGCGTATATTTTTTTAGCTACTTTTCGTACTTGCTTCTCGATTCTTTTAATCTTAAGCGACCCCGTTCCAACTGCAGTAACTGGAACGAGGTTATTAGGAATGATAATCGAGGACAATTATAGGCGGTATTTAAGTGTTCCTGACTAAAGAAAAATAAAAAAAACGAAACTTTTCTAGATTAAATACCTCCCTGTATTCTCTTGCTTGCTTTTTTTTTATAACCATGTTTTTTACAATTTGCACGAATCCAAGCATCGCGATCGAGATATTAATTCTACGAATATCTATCGAAGTAGATCATTTACATATTTTCTGTAAGATCGTCCCTTTCTTTTTTTTCACGAAATTGGAACTCGTATCGCGACATGTGGATGCACAAGTATAGGACGGGATTAAGGAAAGGATCGAATTCTCAACCGGTTTTCGTTGTTGTGAAGTTGGTGGGAAATCTGAAAAAAAATGTGGTCGACTATCGAAAAAGCATAAAGTCCGAATGGATTTCACGGTGTACGCGAAAATTTCGCGAAAACTTTCGTCCCTTTAACCGGCGCCATGTCTGGAATTAATTGCTGCTGGTATGTTGTCGAGGGAAATTTCTCTTTGGATTTTTTTGTTCACTTCTCTGTTCTTGTTGAGTCGAGAACCGGAACAAAGTTTTACGAACGCGTAAAATTCACTCCACTCAGTCCCCCGTATACTCCTCGTGCATTTAATCGTACAGTGATAGAGACACATTGTTTACGTTCTTTTTCGATTATTGCAATTTGGTTAGAAGGGAAATTAGAAGGGAAACATTAAAATTTTTGTTATTGCTGTTATCATGGATGATAGTAGCGAATTATTTGTTTGGGACAAAATTTCATGTATTTTTTTCGATAATGCTTTGATAATGCAATAATCGATCAATTAATGTATTTTGAAAATAATTGACTATCGATTGAAATTTTGAAATTGATTTTGCAGAAATTTATTCCCACTAATCGGCATGGGTCTTATTGATAATCACCTTACTAAATTTGGCTCAATACGTAAAAGGGCTATTACGAACTCTTCCAATAGGATTATACCGTTGGATAATTAGTCGGAAGAGTAGAAGAGTTTAATTCCAATACAGAAAAGCTTAAGTAAATCGATAAAAGGGTTTGCTATGTGTTTTGGCAAACATCAATAATTTCATTACATTCGTCGTAAATTTGCGAATATTAAGCCAGGACGAGAGCCGTGCGTTTGTAAACATGATAAATAACTCGAGCGTGTGTATTCGCGATAAACAAAATGATTGAAAATTGTGCAATATTACAAATAATTCATCGAAACATCTCAACCCCATTTTCATTCGCCACAGATGTTTCCATCGAGTTAAATAAAATCGCATGAATTCGCATGATATTTGTACTAAATTACGGAACGAAATATTAAATTCTAAATTAACCAAGTGATATTTTAACCCCAGTTAGATTGACCCACTCGCATAACGAATAACAAGCCATCAGAAATTTACCTTTGAGAGGTACTCGAAGTCGAAAATCTAATTTGATTAAATAAAAAGACAACATTGTGCTTGGATAAAACAAAAAATTAAGCGATCTTTTGAAATATAAATTAAAAGCAACCAAATTAAACGATACAAAATGAGATAATTGAAAATCACTCTGAAAATGGGGATGCACTAAAACACAGGGATCGACTATTCATCAGAGTCGATACCGTGTGAAAATCTCTCTGACAAATGTAATTTCGCGTACCGATTAAATTTTATTTCTGCTAAATCAACTTTCAAAAACCAATGTGTTGTCGAAGCAAAACAAAAAATCGTCTCTCGCTATTTATAAGAATAAATAGAAACGACGCACGCGTTAACTGTCTCCGTCTAAACTGCAACCAAGGTTTATTTTTTCGTAATCGAATATCGACTCCTCCAAGGAATAACGACCGATTCGTTTCTGATAGACTGCACAACAAATGGAATTAGCATAAACTCAAGAGAAAATCATAATGAAGAATCGATGGTAAAATCGGATCGATTGAATTTCGCATACCCAGGATCTGGTATCAATTCATGGCTCAGTGGTCTTGTGGGATATGAGATATCTGGACAAGAGAGAGACACGGATAGGTGTCTGGGAAAGATAAGCAACGAGTAAGAGAGAAAGGAACAGCATTCTATGGTGAACGCGCGGTGACAGTATATTGACTAACGCATAAGAAGGAAGGGTAGGATAGGTTAGGGTAGGCGAGGGTAGCTGGTGTATGGTTAGAATCGTGAAGTAAAATGGGGTTAGGAGTAGCGGGGAGCGAATTCCAGTGCCGTGTGCGCATGGCCGAGTGAACTGATTTGTCGCGTCTGCGTGAAGTCGCACGGTCGTTGCGTAGGGCATTCCGCTGCTGGAAAAGCTGTAGATTCGTGCCGTGCCCGGTATCCGTAACGCTCGTATAACGTGACGCGGTTTAAACGCCAAGTATATTCATGATACACAATAGTCTAGGGAATACGATAGAAATAGAAGCGTAAAGAAACAGTTGGCTGCAATGACGCCGATTATAGGCGGGATTTATTCTCACGTCGAGCTTCCATGTCTCACCGCTCGCACAGTGAGGGCGCGCAGATTCATCTGAAATAAATAAAGGATACGTTCGTTGCGCTCAACGTCAGTTACGTTCGCGTTCTACGTGTTGATTAAACAATTGACAGTGTCCTGTGTCGTTTGCTAATCGAATTAATCAACATCAACCACTACTACCACCTCCCGCGGCGGTGCACGTATTGAATGTTGCCCCTTTATGTGACGAACGTGGTTTAATGGTTGATCCGCTTAAGCTATTCTGGGTTATAACCAACAGCACCTACCTTGGTACGTTTTATAAACTGTTTCAACACTTTTTAGAGATACTCGTTTCACAGGGGCAATGAAATGGCTAAACTTTTTTTCGCTTCACTAAAAATTCACCCAACTACACGAGGGTTGACACCCAACAGAATTCCGGCTCGGTCACGACGGTTCATTTAAAACTTTATCTCCATAGCATTATTCATTATTTAACGATAGCCCCTGTATCCCTTAGAGACAACGGATTAGCGTTCTTGTTGCTACGGAAACAAAGTGAACCAATTAAATTATAATTTTTATTCACGATAATTTGATCAAAAAAGTTGTACCGGTATACGGGATAAGTACCTTCTTTTTTCTTTAAATCAAAATGTTAATCATCCTAATTGAAGGAAACGAGTCTCTGTCATTTTAACGATGCCTGGTCTAATTTTACTTCATATAGACAATTAAACGTTATACGGAATCAGCACGATCGGTACAGTCAAGTTAGTCAGTCGTTAAGTCAATGACTTTGTGACTCAATATTGTAATTGGGGTAGTCAGCCGTATAATTGTTTGACGTTTAGCAAATGGGGTAGGAAGGTGGGAAATAGAGTAGCAGGAGTGAGGGAGGCATGAGAATGAAGAAGTACCGTATAAGAGCAACAGACACTGAAAGAGCGAAGGGTTTAGGTGGTAAAGAGGAAACGAAGAGGGTGATAACTAGAACGTAATGGTCCAGAAGATGAAAGAGAAAAGGAATGAAAGAGGTGTAGAGAGACCGTGTGATGGATTTTAATTGTGTTGGTTGACAGTGGCCTTTTATTTCATGTTAACGATGACAAACGATCCAAAAGATCCGATTACGCTTCCACCCCTTTGTGCGGGGTACGCAGAGGGTGTGAATATCAAAGTCCTCGTTAAACGGCGATTAGGCGAATAAACGTGCGCGAGAGAGAGAGAAAGAGAGAGCTCACGAACAACGAACTTCATTGACCCGATGAGTAATCGAACAGTAATTAGAGTTCGGTTTGAGCCACGATGCAATTTCTATATAAGGGCTGCTGCACGTATGCAGGTATATAGTTAAATATTATAATATATAACAGTGAGAACCCTGATAGGATTTAGAATTTGGTACGAGCATTGTCATACGTTTATATGTGTTAAAATGTATTTCGAAGTATATAATCTTTTACTCGTGGAACGAGCTTAGGATGTTGTTGACGCTTTTAAATTTGAGCGTTGGTTAACGAGTCGAGTAAATGTTAGTTTTTTTAAATGGGGATTTTCAAAGTGAAACTATAAGCTCTAGAATAAACGCGAGTGTCGTTTGGTGGCGTAGAAAATAATTATAAGATCATACGGAGCATTGAGCATCCTTTACGGAGTACCGGGCTTTTTAACGGTACTGACGTCATACGACAATTTCATGTGTTTACATAAATGGAAAGAGTTATAATTGCAATTACTATTCTTACTTTATTTCTCTCTTTCTCTCTATCTTTCGTATAGGTACTCTTCTTTTTTTAACTCTGCTTACTCCCTCCTTGTGAAACATGCAGTGTAATTGAGCTTCCCGCATCTCACCAGCCGACACTCCTCAATCGTTGAAGCACAATTTTAAACGTTAATTGCAACATGTTTTTTTTCACTTTTTTTACTATTCCTTTAATTATTTCTGTTTTATCGCGACTCAGCTACCGTCTGATTTTACGAGCTTCGGCTACACGGTGACCTGATTTCCTTGCACGGTTCTCAATATTATTTGCGCAGCTTCCCTTGTTAATCCTCGTGCGCGCTATAGTGTTTAATAGGTAGGAAAGAAACATTTTTTTTAATATTCTGCTAAACTCAAAAATACGTATTTCTGTTAAAGTGCTGACGAGGATCGCGCTTTTCATGATTACCGTGAATCCGTCGTTGCCCCTTCGCGATCTCTTGAAAGCGCTGTAATTTATGCAAAAGTTCCTACTTGATGGAAATGCAGAAATTATTAACGTTGATAAGGGTTCACTCGTTTAACGCCTATATTGAACTCGCGCGAGATCGTTCACTCTTTAAATATCCTGTCGTTTCTATTATTTAACCTCTTGCTAATGGTTTCACGTGTACTTGGGTTTTGTCAAGTAATACGAGAAACTATTGTTACGGCTAATTAATGATTACTGGTTTAATGTACTTTTAGGCAAATTAGGTGGTGCCACGTTCGTCAAGTGTCACTTTGTCAACGACCAGATGCATTTTCAGTGTCGCATAATAAATGAGTAAACAAACCTTAAGCTTGCTGCTGCGAACGCGTTTATTCATTTTAATTAGAGAAAACGAGTGCATGACAACGTAAAGTGACTGTTTGAACAGAGTAAAAGAGTTTTAACATTTGATCAATTCGTTTCTATCTTTGTCAAGAAAAAGAAAAATTTTTCTATTTAATTTTCTACCGACGAGAAACACTGGGTATACAGGCACGTGTGTATGGATTTTTTTTTGTCGAGACGGAAATTCCTTTTTTCTCTCTGCAAGTCCCTCTTATATTTCGAAATGTAAAAGTAATTACCACGTTTTAAACTTTTTTTCTCTTACCTTACATCTTTTCCAGTTCACATTATCCTAAGACTATTCGGGGGAACGACTCGTTCCGTTTTCTTATATTGTTTAAGCCTTTTTTTTTCGTCAAATTTTTCCCTTCGCACGTGGGCGAATTTTCGCTTCCAGTATCCAATCAAATGAATCGTTCCTCTTCTTTTACTGTCTGCGAAGGTCCTAGTACGTTCTGTCCCTTTTGTTGGGCGGCTACGTGAATATTTTAGTTTTGTCTCTCTCGGTGATTCTCGGTCTTCTGAAATTCTCTATGAATATCGCGTACGCTGTGGACAGTAAAGGACGCGCGTGCAAAGCCTGTTATCAGTATCGTTTTCGAAATGGTAGTTTGTGATATGAAAACCAAAATCTCTACCAAATTGGTTCAGTTAACGAACAAGTGCATTCCATGTGCACGGTATACCTGCATACGTGCACCAGTTAGATAACATTTGAACGCCAGATGGATTAATAGAATAGGGTTGAATATAAAGAGAAAAAATTTAGAGAATTTCAGTCTCAATGGAGACTGAATGTAACCTTTGTTTCTATTTTAGGGAGAAAAAATGGCAAAATGTGCATTTAATCATTTCACCGTGCACGAAATGGCAACGTGAAAAAAAAATTTTTATTTTTCATAAACTGTCGCTGACACGCATATTACGATGCTTTGTGTATTCCTTTTTTTCTGGCATATATATATTTAAAAAATTTTTTTGTTTCATTACTCTTTTTTTATTTTATTCATATTTTAATCTCGTATCCATATGGAGACCAACCAAAATGATCGCTATACTAGGTTTTTCGTATTTTTCTATGACGTATACCGTGCCCATCAGCATACTTCATTGTTATATTTTTATTTTCAAACAGTTTCTCAAACTCCTCACGTCCGTCCTAATTACCATGAACAGACCGAGTGCGTCGCGACGCTACTTTTCTTTGGAGTATCGGATGACGTTTTTTCTTGCTCACTTTTTTCTCGGCTTGCCATGTTTTTTTTTTTCATTCTATTTTTCAGACCAGAGTACTTTCTTCTTTCTCCTGTCTTCCTTCGACAGCCTTTTTTTTTGTTTCCCTCTAACCTTCTACGACCCACGTAATTTATCTTTAGAATACGTCGCTGAGCGAACGACCATGACAATGCCTGGATGGTTGTACGTAACGAAAAGAACGAGAGGTAAAAGGGCATAATTGTTAAAAAAGACCTTTCGGGACGTAATGAAAGCCGCAATGCAACTGTACAGATCTATGGCCATTGATGTGTACTCGACCTGCCAGGTCCAGTTAGTGTTTCATAGCCTTCAATGAGTGGACGGTAATCGATCAATTTATATGGACGTACAACGTGCTACAAAGAAACGAAAGGAAAGAATAGTGAATAGGAAACATTTTGTACCTCACTCGTCCCTTTGGCCTGGTGGCATGTGTTTATTAATTATTAAAAATTTTGCAAAATTTTGTTCACGCCATCCAAAATGTACATTTATATTTTAAATGAAAAAAGCTTCTGAGCCAATAGGGTCGTACAGTTTAATTATTGGAGGTTAAATTGTTCTTAGGCGTTTATATTATCTTGCGAGTTAAGGGTAATGGAATTTTGGAAACGTCAAACACAGGCCTGTCTCATCATCGGTGGATCCATAGGGAGTTAACGGTGGCAGCATGTAACGGCGTTGAAGGCATTAAATTTAATGGTGCCTTTACGAGAACCATTGTGTCCGCCATAGTGGCAAACACGTTTATCATCTTTCGTTAATTCAATTACTCGTTCTTGCCTTCATCCTTCTGGAGAACTTCCAGAAAGGAGAACGATGCCATTTTCATCCAGCATACCACTCGACCGTAACGAGGATAATAATACGGCTTCATTAGTAATTCCGCAATAGCAGTCCTGACTTTACCTGCCCTGCCACTTTTACGGGACTGACCTGCATTTCTCTTTAAAACTTTAGGAAATTGCTTGCTATGTTACTGGTAAGAGCGAGGGAGACACAGAAGAAGCGAGAGAGAGAGAGAAAAAGTAAAGTCACCGTCCTTGTGCGAGACTGGAGACGGAAGTGAAGAGGAAATCAACATCTAGGTTTCTTCGAGCTAATTAAGCAATTGAACCGCAGTCTTAATTGGTCGATCGATCGGTTCGTTAGGTGCAATTAATTGATATACATACAGGCTCTTCTCAAAGGCAGTTGTATTGCGTTGTCTGACGGTGGTTAATTTACTTGAAATTTCTTCAACTTACAACCACGTCAAAGAACATGCTATTACCATCGTGGCTAGTACACGTGTTATTACTCCACTATTTTTCAAACCTGGCTACTTCATTTGCGAAAGTTGTTTGACAATATTTTTATTTTGGTGTTCAATATTTTAGCTCCTCTTAAAAAGATCTTCCACGCAGTCCACTTGTAAGTTTCTTACGAATTTTCATAATCCGCTGTAAGAAATAACTGGTAAGTTCCCTCGTCCCGTCTTCATTTTCCTAATTATACACCCACCTAATGGTATTTTCAGCCGACTAATTTTCACTCGAGAATATAATTACAATTTCATTATCAACGCAATACCCAGCGGGCACAGTTATTCTCTTTTTTGTCTTATTCAAATATCGATTGCCCGAGGGGCCCTCGGAGATATTCTATCTTTTCTCAGTCTTGTTTCTCTTAGTTCCACAGTAAACACAAACAGCGCCTATTGTCTCGAGATTTTATTAATATTCCTATCCCATTCCATTGCGCGTTCTAATACTTGAAATTGTTAAGCACTAGAAATATCCAGTCCGCTATACAATCTACGTCCATAATTAAATCTAACCCCATGAGGATATCCGGATAAGTTTCTTCCACGGAAATATCGACCAACCAACAAATTATGTATACAGAACCGATACTTCCGTGGCGAGAAGAAAGATCTTCAAGAAAGGAAAAAAAAAGATAGGCATCGATAGGATTGTGTAGATGGAAGCATGAAGAAGGTAAATAAAATATATAATACGTACAATAGAAAACTGCAGAGCTTATCGTAGCAGCAACAAGGGTTCAATCGAAGGAACTTCGACCACCAAATAAGAATGTACAGAGATGGGTTATGTACAGCCACTGTCAGTAAAACGTTCGGTACAAATACCTAGCAGGACGTTTTAATCTTCCCTGGTTGGATTATTCTTTTTGTCCCTTACGTCTTCGCGCAGCAATCCTTCCTATCAGATTCACCGTTTCAATCTCCGCCCGCAAGACACGCGACATTATTTGGCAGAGAAGCCGAGTCTGCTTTACCGTCGATCGGTATTACAGCGACCAGTAGGTATAATGGCGGCAAGCGTTCAGCGAACGTAACGGCTACACGTTACACTGATTGTGAAATATGTGGCGAGTGAAATAGTTCGTGCGCGAGTTACAGAGGCATACCAAAGCGAATGGATCGTGACCAATTTTTTTGTACGTGTATGTACATTTTCACCCTTAATATACATAAACTTGTCAACAAAATTTAACCGTCGCTTCGAACGTCTTACAACGGCCTGTTCCTTTCACGCGCGATTCTATTGTGTGCTCGCTTCCATGAAAACTATGACGACAATGGGGATCTTGTCGATTATGAAAAAATATGTTAAGTATAATCATATATCGATCTAAAAAAGCTTTTCAGAAGCAAAATCCGCTTCTTGGCTTTATACCCAATTGATCTTTGGATCCTCCAGAGATTTATACACAGAAGTGGATGGATACGCTCTAGATAACTATGGATGTAACTCGAGTGACACTACTGTTTTGCGGAAACTTGGGAAATACGACCGAGTAAATTCAACAGCGGTAAGCCCAACGAGCCATGAAAATCGACAATAACCATTCGAATAGTAAATTGTACTGCAACTCTCAGATACGCATGTGTATATGTATGTATATATATCTGTCAGGGTTAATTAGCATCTCACTGCGACAACACAGTAACCGTATATGTATCACTTTATCTGCACGGTGTCATGATAGAGCAAGCAGCCAATAAGTCACAAGTTACCGAGAGAGAGTGCGCTGTTTCCTACCTACTGAATCAAATAAGGATTGGTACGAACGTATGCTGCGGGAAGTTAAAGGAAAGGATTTTAATTGAATTGATACATATATATATATATATTTGTACATAGGAACTTGAACACCTAACGGATGTGGAAATGAGCAATGAGCTACCCATCGGGAATTGGGTAATTCATTGGTTCGCTATCGAACAGCTCCTACCTACTTCTTCGTATTACTTCTGATGGATGAGTCTCGGGCAGGATCGAACGGTTCAGGTTGATTCCCCGCCATTCTACGTCGCTATAGTAAATTGAACTGGGATTTTTCACATGCCCCATCAGAAACACTCGTTTCCCTCTTCTCTCTAGGTACTCGTATCACGTAAATCCGATGTCGAGAGTAAAAGTGACTGCTACTTGGAGCGTCCCATTGTACTTTCGGAATAAAAGATCAATTTTCGTTGTCGTTTTACCTGCCAGGAGCATTCCTCGGTCTGTTACGTTTCGACGCATCCTCACGAGCTGATCCTCGCGCAGTTTACTCCTGGTTGAGGCGTGGAGAAAGAGATAAATAAATAAAGTGCATGTCGACACGTCAACTGGGAAATTTTGAATCCCTGACTGTTCGTCAACGGGATAGAAGCTTCATCGGCATTGGTAAAAAAAAAATCGTGCGAAACGAAGCGACAGGGTGAATAAAAGAGAAACGAAGACTCGAGTACGAATAAAGTATAACAATTTATTCATGTCATTCAATTTGAATCGACTATGGTTTCCGCGCTATTGGACGTTATTTTATTCGTGACATTATTTCGGGAAATCAAAGCACGGTTTTAATCGAACGAAATATCATTACTTTTCTTATACAGAGTTATTCGGTAGAAACGAACCATCTGAAGTTAGCGCACCCATTTGAGTCATATGGGTAAAATCATGTTCAGGCGGTGCGTTTGAGCTGAATAACCTGGTGTTTATATATATATGTTCGCAGTGATGCTTTAAACTTTTGGCTACCAGCTTGAGAAGATTTACTTCGAAATCGATGTACTGAAGAATTTTTACAATTTTTCATAAATTATTGAAAAGAAATTAAGCTTTTTTATTTTCACTAAATGCAGGTCGATGGACTTTTAAAGATGAAAAATGTATGGCCCCGATGCATTTCACTGAATAATTCATTTAGAAAAACTCGAGATTTTTTTACTAATCATATATCGTCTTTAGTAGAAATTCCCAGTATGTGGATCGGGGGCCCGTCGAAGCCCTAGCTAGTCTTGGGCTGGTCCAGTTGGGGGAGAGTACCAAGGCGTGCCCTGAACTTGCCAAATAAAATTTCTACTGAGGATGAATTTAGGAAATATTAATTTTTCGATTAATACGATGGAAATTTAAAGTTCCCGAAATGATAAGAGTTTAATTATGATCCGATTTAGAGGTTTATGCAAACTGATTTCAAACTTTCTGCTATTGTAAACGTCAAACTGCCAACGTCGTAGTGAAATAGCCGTTTCCGATTGAACATCATTTAAGGTTAACTTAACCATTTGCACTCGACATCCCCCCGTTTTCTATAAATTTTAGCACCTGAGAAGTGACAGTCCAGTGAAAAGGGTTAACAATCAATAATAAATTCTTAATTTATTCGATGATAAATTTAAGGATATTTATAGCTACGGTGTAGCAAACATATAAACGTGTCACCCGTGCAATCAGCTAAATGCTCATGCAATTCTGTAAATTTCACATTATAATTTGTTAAACCTTTGAAAAATACAAATATTTCATACATAATTTTCATTTTCCATAAAAACGTCTGTAACGTTACAAGATGAATTATCTTACTTTTGAGAAATATTTTGTATTTCCAATGACTAACGGGGTACTAGGATCTGCTTAAATAATTCCGTATTATGTATTAGCAAGCTTAAAAAGTCATGTTAAACGCGGGAAAATTTTTATAATCAACACGGACTTTGTAAAGCTGGCCTAAGCCGGCTCTATCGCTAGACAATGATTAATTTCCTCTGTTATAATTAAGTATCGGTTAAATATTTTACATGCCTACCTACACTATCAGGAGCAACCGCCCGGGATCATCCTCCGAGATCGACCGCAGCGCCGCCACTGCGACATCCAGCCAATCAAACCAAAACCTTTTGATCCAATGGGTCAGTGTGACAGGTATCTGGCTGACGGCAGTTAGAGTTAGTTGCCTTGGCAATTAAGTGTCCATTAAATAGCGTTTGCTTCGTGCAAACTTCATACTGAAGTGAGGGGGCTAATTTCTCCAATAAAATATGAAACCGAATCAGGACTACTTTGATAAGCAATCGTGCTTACCGAAGCGGGATGTGGTTAGTTTTCTCTAGCTGGAAACTCTCTTTGAGGAGAGGGGTTGCGATAGAGATTGCTCTAATCGTACGATCGATCAGATGTTATCAGGTCAGGTCGAACCAGATCAAGGGATTCAGTGAGTGAGTCAGTCAAGAATACAGGAGTCGTGATGGAAATTGTGATTGCACTAGAGTACCACCCTTTATTTTTGGGCGTGTGTATATATTTATATATATATTTGAAAGGGGATGAAAATAAATTTTCAGTTGAGATACCTGCCGTAGCTATATTATATATGGGACCTGAGATAGTGGTTCGAATTAAGGGATGCCAAATGCATGGGCATGGATAAGGGTAGTTTCTCGAAAGGCCAGTCAGCCAGATAGGTAGGCAGGTGTAGCAAGAAATACAATCATTTTGCGAATCCAATCGGGTGTTGCAGGGTGCGGCTAAGGAGGGAACAGGGGGGGGTTGCGCCGTTGGAAACGCGAAAGCAGGGTGGGAGCTTCATCGATTTCTTAGCCCGTGGCCCAGTAACGCGTTTCAGAGCCAGGGCACACACCACTTGGTTCCCTTAGCCACCCACCCTCTGAATTCACTTTCTCACCCTTACCTTACCGAACTTACCAGAACCATGGGAAAAACTACAATTCCTTCATTATAATTTTTTTGACTTCATTTACTTTTGTTTTTATCTGATTCGTTGTTACTCGATTTTCACCTTCTCCCCTTGTTTTTTTTTGTTTTTCATCCCTTCTCTCGAGCACTATCACAATTTAGCCAAGCTACCTAGGGTTGGCTGCTTGATATCTATCCACTTTGTACATGGATTAATTCTACACAAACTTCGATATAACCTACCTCTATAAAGATGCTTAATGATCTCTTTCACTGAGATTTCAATCTTCACTCTTACGTTCTATGGGCTAAAACATCCCCTGCGATATGCTCCTTTTATACTGTCGATCATCCTCTAAGGGTACAATTGAGATTTTTATACCTCCTACGAGGGTTGTAAAATGTTTCAGGATTTTATTTAAATATCCTTCTGACTCGATCGTTTATTCCATTTATTTCCTTCTTGGAATCGGGTCTGTGTACCAGAAATTCACAGAGTATCAATGTTCAACGGTCTAATATATCTATATGTTTCTCTTTCACAGTAACTAAATTCATTCGCATTGGAATAGCCGACAAGAACGACAATCCACCCTACTTTGACAAGGGCCTCTACGAGGCTGAGGTAGATGAAAATGAAGATATTCAACACACCGTCCTCACAGTCACCGCCAAGGATCACGACGAGTGTGAGTTTCCGTTCTAGGTTGCGTCAGGATTTTCACTGACTTCTCCATCTAGCGTCTACAACGAGTATTATGCTAACTACACCCAACATGTTACAGCCTCGCGTATTCGATACGAGATTACGAGCGGGAACATAGGCGGTGCCTTCGCTGTGAAGAACATGACTGGAGCCATTTATGTAGCTGGGGCTCTGGATTACGAGACCAGGAAGAGGGTACTTCGCCATTTTATTTTATCCACTTGAAGCTTATGTATACCTTGAGCGTGATGCCACTTCTAACCTCTGTGACAATCTGCTTGGATAAATGCCGAGGAGCCCTTGTCTCTTCGTACCACTAAGAATTTATTTAAAACCACAGAATTTTTTATAAACGCGTCCTTTTCACTTGGCTATCTTTACTATATGTATAATGCGATGCTGTATCTTTCATGTATATGTGTATTTTCATATGTTCTTCCTCTCTGTTCTTTCTCTTTAGTACGAGCTTCGTTTGACTGCTTCGGACAACTTGAAAGAGAACTATACTACTGTGGTTATTCACGTGAAGGATGTTAACGATAATCCTCCTGTATTTGAGAGACCCACTTATAGAACTCAAATTACGGAAGAGGATGATAGAAATTTGCCAAAAAGAGTATTACAGGTTTGTTTGAATATTTTTTAATATTCTTATTTTTCAGAATAATTATACGAGAGGTTGTACGTAATTGATAATATATTTTACGTAGGTCACGGCGAGTGATGGTGATAAGGACAGGCCTCAGAATATCGTGTATTTCTTGACGGGTCAGGGAATTGATCCCGATAATCCGGCTAATAGTAAATTCGATATCAATCGCACTAATGGCGAAATTTTTGTACTGAAGGTAAAATTCGTTTGAATCGTTCGATATTAGCGTTCTTGTTAAATATTGAAATTTTACATAAGTCTTTTTTTATTTCTTCCTTGATTTACAGCCATTGGACAGGGACCAGCCTAATGGTAGACCTCAGTGGAGGTTTACCGTGTTTGCACAGGACGAAGGTGGCGACGGTCTCGTAGGCTATGCAGATGTGCAAGTCAACCTGAAGGATATTAATGACAACCCTCCGATATTCCCTCAGGGTGTTTATTTTGGAAATGTCACGGAAAATGGAACGGCCGGTAATTTAATCAGTCTCATTCATATCAGATTGTACGGGATTACTTCAAATTCTGCCCTTTCACGATTCCCCTCGATTTTAATTACGACCTGATAGCCAGTTGTCTTTTGATCAATCCAGCAGAATTAAACAAAAATCAAGGGAACAATGATTCGTCCTCTTACCTTATTATCTCAGCATCCCGATAACGATGTCAATTGATATATCCTAATTCGTCTATTTTATAGGAATGGTCGTGATGACCATGACTGCTGTGGATTATGATGATCCCAATGAGGGAACCAATGCCAAATTGATTTACTCCATTGAGAAAAATGTTATTGAGGAGGAGACTGGTTCACCGATTTTTGAAATTGAACCTGAAACTGGTGTTATCAAAACTGCTGTATGCTGTCTGGATAGAGAGCGCACACCGGATTATTCTATACAGGTCGTTGCAATGGATGGAGGGGGGTTAAAAGGTGGGTAATGTTAACTTAAAATAATTGAGGGTAAATCGACATCTGCTATGGTGTCAAAAATTTATATTGATATAAATAATAACTCACGATTTATTACATTGTACATCGTGCGCTCATTATTTATTTTATTATGTGAGACACTAAATATAATTGACCTAATTTGTTGTGGTTAGAATATCTAGTCGATAGTCATTATATGGTATTGAATCAATGTTGATACTACATTTCAATACAAAAACGGATATACGATATCTATATGTTTCCTCAAAATGTAACGTAGGAGAATATTGACGTAAATAAATTATAGCGAATCAATGATGGAAGTGTGGTCAGCCAAACGAAGATACGAATAAATAATTAGGATACTAGCGCCTTGTTCAAATTGCGTAAATCAATATTCCGATATCCATTGACAGTCGAATACTACTGTTTCCACTAGTAACAATGTTATAGGAAACTTCACAACCAAACGTATTTTCATGTATATCGCATGAAATTAATGGAAAACTAAGGACTAATAATTTTACGCAGGGACGGGGACGGCGTCGATACGTGTCAAAGACATAAACGATATGCCACCCCAATTTACCAAAGACGAATGGCGAACGGAAGTGGACGAGACCTACGGGTCGGAATTACCGGAAATGCCAATCTTGACAGTGACAGTTCACGACGAGGATGAGACAAATAAATTTCAGTATAAAGTTCTTGAAGACAGTGGTTATGGCGCTGACAAATTTACTATGGTGCGAAATAACGATGGTACCGGCTCTCTAAAAATCGTTCAGCCTCTGGATTATGAAGATCAATTACAGAGTAATGGATTTAGATTTAGGATACAAGTCAATGACAAGGTAATTGATGGCTTTTGATAAAATACATTTTTTAAAACAAAATCTGATCTTTTAATATATAAAACTCGTGCAAGTTTTTAAAAAATGTTAAAAGGGAACGTTATTTCGATTTTTTATTTTATTTCTTATCAAGGGAGAAGATCACGATAGTGACAAGTATCACGTGGCTTATTCTTGGGTAGTGGTAAATCTGCGTGATATCAATGACAATATGCCGCAATTCGAAAGGGCGAATATTGAGACCACCGTGACGGAGGACGCCGTTATTGGGAAGAGCTTGGAAACTTTTAAAGCCACAGATCCCGATCAAGGTGGCAAGAGTAAAGTATCCTATTCAATAGATCGAAGTTCTGACAGGAAGAGACAATTCTTCATCGACGAGAGTGGCACTGTGTCCATTCAGCGAAGTTTGGATAGGGAGGAAACCCCGCGACATCAAGTAAGTAGTACAGAAGACAGGAGATAGAATAGAGAAAAAATATTAAATTACTTTGAAAAAGTCCAAAGAACATATCAGACAAGTTTTAACATTTGAACAAACCTTCCTCCCATGTGCACATCAATCAATTTTATCTTCAACACTGCGCGTTCGGTTTAAAATATTATTTTCATTGTCTCTAGGTAAAGATATTGGCGATTGACGATGGAATTCCGCCAAAAACTGCCACGGCTACCCTGACCGTAATTGTCGATGATATTAATGACAACGCACCTACGTTCCTCAAAGATTATAGGCCTATACTACCGGAATATGCTCAGCCAAGAAAGGTTGCGGAAATTTTGGCAACGGATGACGATGACAGATCAAAAACCAACGGTCCCCCATTTACATTTAGAATGGACCCCAATGCGGACGATGTGATAAAAGCAAGCTTCAAAGTGGAGAGCGATAATAGTGAGTGAAACGAATTTCTATTGTTTATTGCTTGATATATATTATTTTTTGTAATAATCTATTATTCATTCAAGAGACCGGGTCGTGTTTCTTTGATTGAATAATTTATCAGGAATAATAATATCGCTTTCGTCGTCACTTCCGATTCTTTGACTTAATTGAATAATTCTCAAATCCAATATTCCATGAAATTTTAGAGGGCGCTAATGGGGATGGTATGGCTATTGTCTCATCTTTGAGATCATTCGATAGAGAACAACAAAAGGAATATCTGATTCCAATTGTCATTAAGGATTCTGGGGCACCTTTAATGGCCGGTACCAGTACGCTGACAGTCGTAATCGGTGATGTAAATGATAATAAGATGCAACCTGGTTCTAAGGATATATTTGTATATAATTATGCAGTAAGTATCCACTTATTTTCAGTTCAATCTCTATTATCAAAAGTGTCAAATGAGATTCAAAAACAATTATTCATAACTTTAGGGCCAGTCGCCAGATACCGAAATCGGTCGAGTTTATGTCTACGATTTTGATGATTGGGACTTACCGGATAAGAAATTTTACTGGGAAGGTTTGGAACACGCACAATTTAAATTAGATGAAGATTCCGGCATGATTTCTATGAAATCCGGAACTCACGATGGCCGTTATCACTTGAGGTTCAAAGTTTATGATAGAAAACATACACAGACAGACGTACCCGCCAACGTCACAGTTACCATAAAAAGTATTCCCCATGAAGCCGTTCTCAATTCCGGTTCCGTTCGAATATCCGGTATAACCGACGAGGACTTCATACGCGTATGGAATTATAGGGTGAGTTTACACGTTTTTTAAGTTCAATACGCAAGACTTTTTTTTTAATAAAAAAGAAATGAATTGAACAATTAATTTCCGACATTCCAGTCACAGACATTGTCCAGGAGCAAGGCAGAACTCTTTAGAGATAAGCTGGCAAAATTATTGAATATCGAACTCGAAAAAGTCGACGTCTTCAGCGTCCAATTGCGTAGGAAGCATCCTCCCTTAACTGATGTAAGATTTGCCGCTCATGGTTCCCCATATTATAAACCGGTTAGACTCAATGGAATTGTGCTGATGCATCGAGAGGAGGTTAGTAAATTATATTAATTTAATTAAGGTAATAATTATATGACAGGAGAGGATAAATTAATATTTAAAAATTGCAGATTGAGAAGGACGTGGGAATAAATATCACTATGGTTGGCATAGATGAGTGCTTTTACGAAAACGAAATGTGTGAAGGTAGCTGTACAAATACTTTGGACATCAATAATTTGCCTTATATGGTAAATGCCAATAAGACGGCTCTAGTGGGTGTCCGCGTGGACGTCATTGCGGAGTGTACTTGCGGTGCTCGTAATTTCAGTAAGGGTGAATCTTGTAGAAGCAGTCCTTGCTACAATGGCGGACGCTGCGTCGAAGGTCGTTTTGGTTTATCGTAAGTAACTAATCGATATAATGCAAGCATTGATATATAATAATAATTTACTACAATTTTTAATACTCTTGTTTATAGCTGTCAATGTCCATCCGGTTATAACGGTCCGCGCTGTCAGCAGACAGCAAGGAGTTTCCGTGGTAATGGATGGGCCTGGTATCCGGCATTAGAAATGTGTGACAGCAGTCATTTGAGTTTTGAATTTATAACACGACATTCTGACGGATTGTTACTTTATAACGGACCTATAGTGCCGCCCGAATTTGACGAAACCATGGTTTCCGGTGAGTGGGATTTAATAAAAGCATTACAAATAAATCACTTTTTTGACTGTTCTTATAAGTGCCATATGATGTTGTGTTTTCGTAGATTTTATATCAGTGGAATTAGAACGTGGACATCCCAGGTTGCTCATAGATTTTGGTTCTGGTACCCTGGAATTGAAGGTAACAACAAAAGCGACCCTAGACGACGGCGAATGGCATAGACTGGATATTTTTTGGGACACTGAGGTTAGTTAGGGTATTGTTGTTTTAAAACTTACAATTAGATTTATTGACTCGACCTGAAAGTCTACAATTACAATTACGAACTTTACTTTTCAGAACGTCAAACTGATAGTGGACTATTGCAAGTCAGCTGTGATCTCAGAACTTGAAGATGGTTCTCCACCAAAGTTTAACGATTCAAGTTGTCAGGCACAAGGAATTGTTCCGCCGTTCAATGAATATCTGAACGTGAATGCGCCATTGCAAATCGGTGGTCTTTACGTTGAACAATTTGATCCAGCTCATTATAAATGGAAGCATATGCCAGTAGGAAAAGGTTTCGATGGCTGTATCAAAAATCTCTTCCACAATAGTAAACTGTACGACCTGGCCCATCCGGGATTATCGCGTAACAGCGTAGCAGGCTGTCCGCAAACCGAAGAGATATGCAACAACCAGGAGTCGACATTTAGGTGCTGGGAACATGGTACCTGTGTAGGCAGTTTTGCTGAAGCTAGATGTCAGTGCAATCCAGGATGGACTGGAGCTGGTTGTATGACACCAACTATACCTACAACCTTTAAGCCCCAGAGTTACGTGAAATATGCTTTGTCCTTTGAACCTGATAAATACTCGACTCAGGTTCAACTAAGATTCAGAACTAGGGAGGTGCATGGAGAGTTGTTTCGAGTCAGCGATCAGCACAACAGAGAATACGCCATCTTGGAGGTAAAACCTTACTAAATTAATTTTTAATCAAATTAATTTTTGAAACATCGTCATTATGAACTTTTTTACTTTTAGATTAAAGATAGTAGGCTTCACTTCAGATATAATCTAAACAGTTTAAGAACTGAAGAACGAGATATCTGGCTAACGGCAATAGCTGTAGACGATGGGCAATGGCATACTGTTCGAGTATCCAGATATGGCTCAGCAGCTACCTTGGAACTTGATGGAGGAGAAGGTAGAAGGTTCAATGAAACCTTCTCATTTGAAGGTCACCAATGGCTCCTAGTCGATAAACAGGAAGGTGTTTATGCGGGTGGTAAAGCTGAGTACACAGGTGTACGAACATTTGAAGTATATGCAGATTATCAAAAAGGGTGTCTAGATGATCTTAGATTAGAAGGAAAACATCTTCCGCTCCCACCGGCTATGAATGGGACCCAATGGGGTCAGGCTACCATGGCTAGAAATTTGGATAGGAATTGTCCATCCAATAAACCCTGTGCTAATGTTATCTGTCCTGAACCATTTGAATGCATTGATCTTTGGAATGAATATGATTGCACGTAAGTATTTCACAATTACATTGAAAATTTAAATATCTTCTAAATGCTATAATAGAGATTTTTGTACGCAGTTGTGGCGAGGGTAGGATACCATCTCCGGACAATAAAGGATGTATGGATAAAAATGAATGTATCGATTATCCATGTCTAAATGGTGGACGCTGCATTAATCAGGATCCACGGTTCCGGTATAGATGCATCTGTCCAGATGGTTTCTGGGGTGAAAATTGTGAATTGGTTCAAGAAGGCCAGACGTTAAAACTTAGTATGGGAGCCTTGGCTGCCATTTTAGTGTGTCTCCTCATCATTCTTGGTATATTATCTTTCAAATTCAAATGTAACATGTTATTTTAGGCATGCTATCATTTTATTATTTTTTTAAGATTGCTGCTTGGTTCACATAAACGTTTATAGTGCAGTTTATACTTGTTTAAGGAACCGTGGTTCCATTTTAACACTAATTAAATTTCCTATTCTGTTAACGGATTGTTGTTTCTATTTTATTTATTTTTCGTGGATTCTGTTTTGGGTTGAAATTTCTGCTTACTATCAATTTCCTAGATTCTTTCCTTTTTCTGTAGTCTGTATTTTTAGTTCTTCTCTTGTTTCCAGCTTTACGCACCTGCCGAGCATGTACTCATCCTGTGTTAATTTGGCGACAGTGTCCTCATACCTGACGCCCAGTGCACTGTAGTTACAACTTTTCTGTTGGTAGTCGTGGAACGAGAGTTCCATTACTTGTCGATGTGAATTGCAAGATCCATCGTTGCACCATGTACTATATCATTGAGCACTGTTCTGCGTTTCTTCAACGGGTTAACATTAATACTTATCAACAGTGCTAGTCTTGGTATTCGTGGTTTACAACAGAAGAAGAGAGTCCCACATAAAGTATCCAGGTCCAGACGATGACGTCCGAGAAAACATCATCAATTACGACGACGAAGGCGGCGGAGAGGATGACATGACGGCTTTCGACATCACGCCATTACAAATTCCAATTGGCGGTCCGATACCGGAAATGGGTGGAAAATTGCCTCCATGTAAAATTGCCTGTAAGTATAAAAAATGAACAGAAATCACATAAAACTCGAGCATCGAATTCAACTACGAAAATATTTAGATCCACTAGGACCAGAACCCAATGTGGGCATGTTCATAGAAGATCACAAGAAAAGGGCAGATAGTGATCCAAACGCACCGCCCTTTGACGATCTACGAAATTACGCGTACGAGGGTGGCGGAAGTACTGCAGGTTCTTTGTCGTCCTTAGCTTCCGGTATGTAAAAGAATAAAAAGCACCTCGAATCAAGCTCGTGACAAAACATTTGACTCCACCATCTTTCCTCAGGTACCGATGACGAGCAGCACGAGTACGAGTACTTAGGTACCTGGGGGCCGCGATTCGACAAGCTGGCCGATATGTACGGTCCTACAGAGGAAAGTGAGGGAGAGGAATAAAGAGTGCTTTGAGTAAGATCTTTAAAGAGAGAAGAAAGAAAAATAAGAAAAACGAATATTCGCGAAAACAGAGCAGTGCCCCCGTGTCAGTGTCGGCAAGTGCGGTGTACACGTCGCTCTCGCGTCCTCACGTATCATCAATCGTTTAAGAAAGAAGGGTAGAAAAACAAAAAGATACAAAAAATAACTAAAGCATGAAGAATGAAAAAATAAGCAACCTAGTACGAAATGATAGAATGATAATATGTAGAAATGACGGATAGCTGACTGGGTAACACTTAAGTGTCGCTCAGTGCTGCTGACAGGCAGCGAAGTGACGCGTTGCCCACAAAGATGGCAGCACATGCACCACAACATTACGAACCCACGCAATAATTTTAAACTCTCTAACCTATTGCAATTCAATAAGGAGACCGTGCGATAGCGCGTTTAGACACGTAATACGTAGTCAACCCCTCACGCAACCCCCATCCCATGTGTGTACGTGAGCATGGAACTCTTTTGTATGGAATCTCGTTTATTTATATATATATATATATATATATATATATCTATGTGTATATATATACTCATATATATTCATAATATATATATATATATATATATATGAATATTACCATTTAGAAATCATATTGCGTTATCGCTCTCTCGTAGGGAAAATCCATGAGAGTTCGACGAGTAATGACCCTCTCCCCTCGCCATACTAGAACTATTTATTGCGACCGTCCCTGACGGTCATTATTATGAATTAATTAATGAATTATTATTATTGATATTATTACGAATATAATATATATATATATATATAAATATGAATTTATATAGGAGCCGCATGGAAAGACGGGTATTAGCCCGAGCCACGGTGTACTTGAGAAAGTCTGAGAGAGAACGAGTGGGAGAGAGAATGTGAGAACGAGAGAATGTAAGAAAGTAAGAGAGAGAAAGAGAGAGAGAGAGTCGTTAGTCGCGTAAATGTGTATAATTGTAATGAATTAATTACAAGGTAAAAGAAGAAAAAAAATAAGAAAATAAGAAAAAGAAATTTGAAAGATGAAGAAAAAAGTAAAAGGAATGAATAGCGATTAAAGGACATTACGAACCACGGTGTTAAGTATTAAGGAGCCATCGTTGTTTCTCTATTTATTTTGTACGTGGGGCAATGGAATCGAAAGCGACGTGGTTAGGGGTTATTTATTAACGCAGAGTCCTCGTCGCGACGTATATAAACTTACGTCGGGACGCACTCCACTCGAATCGACTGATTTGTAAAATTCTCAAACGGAATAATTAAAATAGTCAATTTATCGGTTAGGGATCCCAGTGACGATTATCCCTAATGAATGCGCATACACGTGTAAGTACGTTACCTTATACAGCGACGTTATTGTATAATTGTCCTATCGTTATATTAATATATACATATTAGAAGACCGCGTATCGTTTACCGCGATTTGTGATATTAAGTTTCGCCCTCGTGTAATTTTTTTTAAAAATTTTATTCTTTTATCAATCCATTTTTTGGAATCCCCGACTCCCTCAGTCCTCTCCTTGGTCCCTCTAACCGCACATTCTTTATCTAAACCTTGCGTCCGGCATTGAGTCATCAGTCGTTCCTGTACACCTCCTTACTTTTCCAATCTAGCTCTATCTCCTAGTCGTCCTTATCCTACTTCCAATGATCCTATCCTAATCTAGCGTTTAGGCAGCGACAGTATTCCACAGACTGGCATTAGCAGGCAATGACTTATCGTTAATATTATCGTTTACGTCGTGTGTACAGTGGCAAGAGGATTTAGTCAGGGCTCATTAACGTTTCTGTACATTTCTCTAAGAGATTATCGAATTAATGACGGGCACGAAGCATTGCTTCGCGGATGGACTCTTCGGACCGTCTGCGCATGCGCAGCGATGCTCGCATTCCCTCGTTACGTTAATTCGTACGCTCGGGCATTCTGATAATGTACATAGAAAAGGATTAATTACGATAAGTTGCATAATCGATGACTGTAATTTTTTTGTACTATTTTATTTTATTGACCAATATCTGATTTTTATTTTATTCGTATGGGATCTCAAAATAAATCTTAACATTAAATTGACGTAAGAATGATTTTACTTGTAAGGCTTATTCATTGATCGATAAGATTTTTGTCATTGTTTACACTGTCTGTTTAATGACGGTCTGAACAGTCGATTCGTATTCAAAATGACTTATACTAACTGATAGGTTTAAAACCAATTGTTTTACCGTAGCAATGATCGAAAACTACTGTAATATATTATATATATACATACTGCCACTGAACACATTTCATTAGTACAATTACTATATGATAATCTACCGTATAATCGACGTACGTATTATTAATTAATTGATATTATTAAACGATTAATTGTATTATTACCACTATTATCTATACCATTTGTACTTTACATTTCAGTTCAGAGAAAAAAAATAAATGCCTTCTTTTTAATAAAAAGGATTAAATAAACCGATCTGTAGCTATTTAGCTGATAACGAATTACGGATCGTTTTCTTATTTATGAATCATCGTCGCAACTTCGACTTCTGCTCGGGCCGTGTTTACGACCTCTACGATGGCGTTTTACGTGGCCGATCCTTGGCAACTCGTTCATCAATTTTTGTAACAGTCTGTACTGCACGTGTTGGACGAATTCAGCGGCGCCACAGTCCCTGTGAATATTTTTTAGTGTCCCATAAGACGTGTATATACAGTTATGGGTGGTGGATGAATTTTTTTACGTCCAAATCGTAAAATCCACGGATCTGGTGACGTGTAGCGACAGAAGGAAAAATGACAGCGATACTATGAAATTGAGGAGTGCCATTATACTCTTATTTGTTGTTATCCAATCGCCAATATCTGCGTATCCCATACGAACTAATATCTGATTAACGAAAATAGAGGTTAGAACGATATAGGCTTTCTTATTATACATTGGTATTTACTTGACACAGTGTTTTCGGTATGGTGGTAAGTAGGAAATGGTCTATGGAAGCCCATATGCAAGCTATGGCAAACTCCAGGATGAAGGAACACGTGAGGAACTGTAAATATATATTTTTTCAAAATTTACTTTACTCATTTTTAGTATCAGTGTCGCCGTTATGTAGTATCGATTTATTATTTTATTATAGAACTTAACCTCGTATAGACAAAGGAGAGATGGCTTGAGCTTACGAAATGACGTTGGAAATAATGACAATTTAAGAATTATTATGTAGACACCAGAGGCGAATAAAAAACCTGTTATGGGTGGACCGGTAAGTATTGTTTCTCCGTTTTCATCTTCGATCGAATTTGAAAAACACGTATGAAAAAATGATATTCCCACGGTATTAAATAGGAATGCCCAGATCGTGCAAAGAAGTTTGGCCATTTTGAAATGTCGGAAAAAAATGAAAAAAAGTTGCCTATCGCTCGAAACTAATCGATACGTAAAAAATGTTCTTTTATCGGTAAAAAGAAATGAAACTTCAGAGCAATACTTAAAATGTTAGAATTATAAGAAAAATTAATTAAACAAATTGTACTTTATTGATTAACAAATTTACAGTGACATAGTAGAGACATTTTTTGGACAGAAATTTGAAAATTTTTTTCTTTTCGCATTAAATTAATTTTATAGTTTTCTCTTCAACTGCTCTTGTAGAAATACCAGTCGGTGACTACTGGATTTTCAAAAGTGATTCTCCTATCTTTGCCCGCGATGCTCGTGTTCCTGGACAAATAACGATCCTGAAGTCCTCCTGGTACATCCTGTACATCTCCTGAAAGATCCTGGACCCTGTATCCCCTACTTCATCAAAGTGTCCAGGACTGCTTCCAACGCCTCGGTCGCGTCTAACATCCAGACAAATGCAAGAAGAGCAGCGCAATAGGATACATGGGTGGCGGCCATTTCTTTTTCCATGTAATACGCCCAACTAGCCAGGAAGGAATATCGTCCAAGACCCACAGTAGAATTAAACCAGAATAACTAAAAAAAAAAAGATATGAAGAGTAAAATTAAAAAAAAAATTTGATCACGACAAAAATTCACTATTAATAAACATTAAATATACTAAAATTTTATAAATAATTATAAACGTTACCCATTTACTCGATTCTTGTGTAAGACAATATATTACACGTAACAAGGGGATCCATACTGCTTTCGTAGCAAGATTTGTTATCAGTGCCGATACCAGCATCTGTATTAAAAAAATTATATTTAATTACATAAAAATAATTTAATATAAAATCTTAACCTTAATTTCTCATACCTCATAAATGTACACAAGTTGCACAGGCGGTTCCTTCAGAGAACGTGGCCACAATTTGTACTCAGCCAAAAGGCACAGAACTGACAATACAAATAAGGTTGATGCATAAGTGGGTTCAAAGGGAGTAACCTCGACTTCAGTGCACAATCCGATTACACATATTTGCCTGAGATGCGTATACATGCCTGACAGAACAATAGCTATCCAATGCGGATTAACAAATTCCAAGTAATCTTGTAAATCCTCCATATCCGAATGAAATATCAAAATTTTTCATTAACCAGTCAATTTGTCATTTGTAATAATTAGTAATCGATTGACGAAAATCGCAACGGGCCGCGAAACCGAAAAACTGTAATCACTATCCATGGCCTGCTGAGATTTTTCGTTGAATCGATTTTCAATACATTTTCTATGATTTATAAAATCCTGCGAATCCTGTGAGTCCTGTGGACACTTGTTCTCGCCACTCTGAGCTCCTCTCAAGTGGTGGCTTAATGGAATTCCCTTGTTCCCCTAT
Source organism: Trachelus stipa (assembly GCA_036026315.1). NCBI lineage: Eukaryota > Metazoa > Arthropoda > Insecta > Hymenoptera > Cephidae > Trachelus > Trachelus stipa. The sequence continues at coordinate 22,177 of JAYRCB010000755.1, read as the reverse complement.
TTCAGCAACCACTGTATATATGTATATATTTTTTTTAACTGCAAGCTCACAAGGCTTGGTAAATTTATTTTCGCCCTGTTTCACCAGCCCTTGCGAATTCTTAGGAATTATCAGCATTGATTCCTGGAGTTTTATAAAAAATTAAAAAATAACCATGGTGACCTTAAAATTAATACATTGACTCCTACTACTTTTCTGATATGGCTTGGTTGTTCTCTCTTGATGGTTCAAGATAGTAGAGCGTACCGTAGTAGTGGATTGTGGCTTTTCCATGGCTATCTTGAACCCTTATAAATAATGCATTGCATTTGCGGATGGGATTCTGGAAGAATAATGGTTGAAGATGTATGTATATATGGAAGAAAGAAAGATTCCTATGTGGTCCAGAAACCTGTTACTTGATCTATATGACTCAGAACGATGATACTCTGACCTTTTGATTAAAGTTAAAATTAATTGTCACGTTGAAGAGAATGATTTCCTTTTGTCAAAGCGACAATAGGATCCCGCAGAATCCGCTGGACCGTATGCTGGCTCCACAGAAGAGATAGGAGTCGACGATCCGTGAATCTTCAGGAAATTGTACCGGGCTTCCCTCTTGGCTTGCTAACGACAAGTTTATTATCTGAAACGGTTGTCCAATGACTAAAGATCCTTTGATAAAAATGAAATGTATTTATAAAAAAAATGAAAATTTGGATAAATCTCGAAATAAAGCAAAATTCATCATTTTTATTTTTACCCCAATGCAATTCTTTGCGCGATTTCTTTTTACTTTGTTTTTTGCGACAAATCTTATAATTCCTTGCCAAATTTTCTCCTGAACAAACAGGTGGTCCAATTCGGATGGGATGCTGTTGAAGAGTCTTGAATTTCACGGCACGAGGTGCTTACGGTATCCATGGTAACGGCACAGAGCTACGTTTTACCCGGAGTGAAAAGAAAAAGAAACCAACGAAGAAAAAGAGCTCTCGAGGAAAAGCTGTGGAAATAAAGTAAAAGAATTCATCTCGACCTCTTTCTCCTTAGGAAGGTAGTAACTTGAAGACTCTTATCTTAAATTATCCCAATCGAAATCCTCTTATCAGGATTTACTCTAAAACGTGATCATTCGTTATCTTATAATAATACCAGGATCATCTTTCGATATTACTTGAAATTTTTGTATTCTCTTTAAAATCTATTTTCTCCTTAATATCCATACGTAATACGAACTGGTCACGTTGCTTTTCTCCACACACACGCAGCATCCTGGACCACGCGGATAACACAGTGGCATACGATATTACGAAGAATCGAAAGATGTCGCCACTTTCCTTCTCTTTGTATCCTAAATGGCTCCCTCTCTCTTTCACAATGTCTTCTCGCTACAGTGACGTACACAATGACGTAGGCGATACGGGAATCCCTGCCGGGTTTCCTCGACCGACTTGTTGCTCATCCAGAGGAAGAAGAATCTAGTCGTCTAACAAATTGAAAACTGGGATTTAAATGATCTCAATATATATATACTTGACTCGCATGACAGATTCCAGCAGCCATTCACAATTTCAAGGTCCTTGTAATCTCGTTAGGTATCTCGGTCAGAATTCCTTTTAGCATCTTAGAACAAGTTTTTTCATTATTCCTTTTATTACGGCTTAAGATACTTTTCATTATCCTAGGTCATGGAACAATTGATTATCGTTGATAAATGAAAGAGTGAATTTCGAGGATTTTTATTTTTTATTTTTTTTTTTTTCATTTTAATTATTTAAGCTTCGTCCTAGTTCAGAAGCGTATTAAAACTTCTATTACGCTCTACATCATTTTGCTTGAAGATTCTGAATGCTCTTTGATTTCAAAATTCGATCGGTTACCCGGCTTTTGAAGACGCTCCGGCTACGGAGTGTCTTATTAACTCGATTAGTCGCAACTGTGAATCCGCCTTGAGGGCGTATAACGCAATTTTATGGAACGAAGGCAAGAAGCGCGAACTCTCTGAGACTTCGTTAAAACTACGGAGTTCTGTTCCTGACGAAGCTCATCAAGTTTTGCAAAAAAAGAAAAACGATACGATATATATGTGTATATATATATATATATATATATATATAAATGTTTAATATATAAATATGAATAATATTCAAAAAAATTTTTTATTGAAATCAAGTAAATTAATTGACATTCGAGAATATTGATTTATTATTTTATTTCATTGATCGAAGATACATTGATTTTATTTATCGATGGGCACTGGATCAATGATCATAATTTAAACTTTTATCGATGCATTAATTGTCACACGTCTTGATCTAGAGAACAATCTAAACTGTTGAGTGTAGGTGGGGAGTACGTATACGTATGTGATATACATAGTCAGGCAGGAACAGTGGGGAAGTATATAAGCGTCCATGGACTACGGACTCGCGACACTTGCTCGCGAAACTTCGCAACGTGTGTATCGATCATTTTAACTTGGGTATAGATCATTGTATATTGATTTGTGATCACTTAATTATTTTTACCAGGAGAAATCACCAGGCATATATTGTATATATCAGGAGTCGAATATTCTAAGGTTAGTGAACGATTACTTTTTAAGTGCAAAAAATTATTTTCACTTAAAAAATCAACACACGAGTCATTTTTGAGCTATCAGTAAAATTTTTATTTTGTAACCTCGCAATTTATATTATTTACCATTCGAATTTGAATGTACTTTTATTAGCACGTATCAAACATACGAATACAAGGGTACGTGATTGATTAAATTTTTCTTAAATACAAGAAACTGAATGTCTTCAGAGTGCAGTATTTGGAGACGTATGAAATATCTATTTGATTCAATATTTTAATTCTAAAGATAAATAATTTTCTTATTTCTACGAAATAGTGAAAGCCTCAATTCCTAATTAGGTAATCGACAAGGAAAAATCGGATGCTTACGCAGTAGGATATTTCCCCAAAAGATACTTTTCTGAATATCATTTTTCCAAAAAGATCATTCAGTTATCAGCTTTCCCGATAAAAGTATAAAAATTGCGTAAACATGAAATATAATATAAATTTCAAAGTACTGTACCTGTCGAGTCTATCCTAAAAAAACGTTTTATTCCCCTCATCGTACTGGGGACTTATAAATCTGATATTTGCCGTGTATAAAAAAAAAGGTGCAAAAAACGTCAAGTCGAGGAACGCAACATTAAGTAATCAGTATTGTGAAATATTTCTGGCAAGATCAGTAAACCCGAGTTCCCGCGTGAAAGCAACATGCACCAGTAAAGAGTTGAATAATTTTTTTTCCCAGAAATATATAAAATTTCAAAAAAAATATTTCAAAAAGAATCCGGGAATTCCTAAAACGTTCAAAAAAAGCGTACTATCCGCTAAATCATCTCGATTGATTGTTGAGTCATGATATAACTACAGATTATAAAAAAATGTATCTTAGCTCGTATCGATTTTACGGAAAAACCATAAAACCGGTCGCTCTGAAACGATTCGTGGAAATGTTGACGTCGCCCGATATACCGTCCTTTATTTCCTTTTTCGTTTCGTTTCGGAAATCTTTAACGGCAACGAAAGACATTTCATTTCATACAATGCACTGTGACGTAGTACGAATAACAAGAATGAAACTTGCTCTGCGAAAATGAGTCATGGTCATTGCTCCGGCAAGTAAGAGACCGCTCTTACTTTTCTACTGAGGAAACACCAAGTGTGTTAATCCCAGCAGAGCACGTGTACAACTCCCACCTGATGTGTATTAAAATTTCGCAAGGAATACATGCATTAGAAATAGCGCTTTATGGACATTTTCACAGGAATTTGTGACAGTCGATTATATATATATATATAAAAAAAAAAGTACACATATACATGTATACAATATTTTTGATAATTAATTTTTAAAAATATTGTACGTAATTTCTCTTTATGGGAGACCATACATATGTACAGTTACAAGTAAAAATATTATTGACAAAATTATTAATTCGACTGATGCTACAATGGGGACGGTTATCTAATTGATACCAAACATAACCGGACGTGATGATATAGAAAAAAAATTTGATTTTCGTGAGCTTAGTCAAAATCGGATTTTTAAAATAATTTCCTTTTACTATTTTTTGTGTCAACTGGAAGGTCCCTTTTAGTTTTTACCTTGAACGGAGAAAGGTAACGAGCTTCGTTCACAAAGTCAATGTCACTTGAAATTGCGAAATTAGGTCTCGCTAATTTAGTAATTCCGGTATAGTTTCATAGCTATTATATATATATAATATATATTATATATATATTATAGGTATTAGAAAAAATAATGACTCATTGAAATATTAATTGATTTGATTATTTATAGAGAATTACAATGGATCCCAATGCGTTTAAGGATTTCTCCAAAGAGATGGCGGAGTTCATAACGAATTACTTGGAGAATATCAGAGAGAGGTAAAGTTAAGTAATTATATAAAAAAAATAATAACATACATCCGGTTGCGAGAACCATTCGAATTATTGTTCGAATGAATTCAAGATCGAGGCTTTTGATTACAATATTGTTTATCTCACATCGCTTGTATATACAGTAGCGAATAATGTATAATTCTCATTTGACATACGAGTGAGCGAAGGTGAGATCCGTCTTAGGAAAAGGAAATTGTCGGCCTTGATAATTCTCGATAACATTTCACAATCCGTGTAGCGCAGAAATGTGCGCAAATTTTCGCGAATTCAATTTCGAAAATAATATCAACAGTTAACATTGATTATTTCGTAGGAGAGTTCTGCCCAATGTAGAGCCAGGTTATATGAAGCCACTGTTACCCAACGAAGCACCGCAGACACCAGAAAAGTGGCAGGACATTATGGGCGATTTGGAAAAAATAATCATGCCTGGAGTAAGTACCGAGAACGAATTTGGATATAATGAATAATTAATAAAAAATATTAATTAATATTTCTGTCTATTAATTCAGGTTACTCATTGGCACAGTCCCAGATTTCATGCTTACTTTCCAACGGCTCAATCGTATCCTGCAATTGTTGCTGACATGTTGAGCGGAGCAATCGCTTGCATTGGATTCACTTGGGTATTGATTGAAGCTTGGTTGCCTATTAAAATACATATATACACATTAATTATTAACTTAATCGTCAAATAAAAATTATTATTACAGATAGCAAGTCCAGCCTGCACGGAATTAGAAGTGATAATGTTGGATTGGCTAGGAAAAATGTTGGATCTTCCAAAGGAATTTTTGGCTTGTAGCGGGGGTAAGGGGGGTGGTGTGATTCAGGTGAGCGATTAATCATAATAATAATCTCGGGAGCATAATAAAAATAAAAAATAACGACAATACTTATTTCAACAGGGAACAGCTAGTGAAGCCACACTGGTAGCATTGTTGGGTGCAAAGGTAAAGAAGATTCAAGAGATCAAAGAACAGCATCCAAGCTGGACCGACAATGATATACTAGGAAAACTCGTTGCCTATGGTTCCTGTAAGTATGCTTGAATATCCTTATAGAGATTTTTCCCATGAGACAAGGCCGAGTTTCATACTGAAATTCAAAGGGAGAAAACGAGATGAAAATGACAATTGATAAGCTTCGACTATTATTTTTATCTTCGACTGATTAATTCGTATCGATTTTACATTTTCTACGTGACTCGCTCTATACAAATACTTGCAGCTATTAGGTGCCAAAGTCAAAGTAGTTACTGGTGGTGCGAGTTATGCTGTAGGATACTATACCTATATATGATAGCATATCAAGCTGAGAGCACTTCATCGAGCAGCACTTTGTCACCATGGCAACGCGTAATAACCACTCTGGTTACTTGAATACCCCATACCATTTCTCAATGGCCATACACCTCTATATGTATAGAGATTAAAATGAGGGACAATTTTTTTAACCATCTAAAAAAAAAGTTTTCAGTGGCGACTTTCAAACGTGCCATGAAAATAAAGCATTTTCTCTAGACACTTTTCCAAATCAAAATGCGTCCCGTAACCTTTGGTAGTTTTTCAAGTGTGAAATATGCTTTCAGGCCAGGCACACAGCTCCGTGGAACGCGCCGGACTTCTGGGCGGTGTTAAATTCCATCTGTTGGACGTTGACGGGAAATTCAGAGTACGCGGTGAGACTTTGGCCGAGGCCATTCGCGAGGATAAGGAAAAGGGATTGATACCATTTTATGTGGGTTTGATAAATTTTTGTATTATTAATGAATTTGGCTTTTTTTAATTTTTAATCATTTTTTTATACTAGGCTGTTGCCACTCTTGGTACAACCTGCTCGTGCGCTTTTGATTGCTTGGACGAGATGGGAATTATAGCCAATCGTGAAGGTGTGTGGCTTCATGTGGATGCGGCTTATGCAGGTATGGGATTTAAAAAAAAATTAATTCCTTAATTAATTTCAATGGTATTTTCTCTTATATTTTAATTTTTATCTAAATATAGGCTCGGCTTTCATCTGTCCGGAATTTCGTTATTTAATGAAGGGAATCGAGAAGGCCGACTCGTTCAATTTCAATCCGCATAAGTGGATGCTGGTCAATTTCGATTGTTCGGCCATGTGGCTCAAGGATCCCACGTACATTGTCAATGCATTTAATGTGGATCCACTTTATCTGAAGCACGACATGCAGGGTTCTGCACCCGACTACAGAGTAAGTTAGAATAAAAATATATATTTTATTCCACAGTTTTTTTTCTACCTTCGTTGGTCCATATGATCATTAATTCGCATAATTTTTTTTTCTAGCACTGGCAAATTCCACTGGGTCGCAGATTCCGCGCGCTTAAACTCTGGTTCGTTCTGCGACTTTACGGTGTAGAAAATCTTCAAGCTTACATCAGAAATCATATAGCTCAAGCTCACGAATTCGAATCTATGGTCCAGGCAGACTCCCGATTCGAAATTGTAGCCGAAGTCATCATGGGTCTAGTCTGCTTCCGCCTTAAGGTGAGGAAAAAGGAGAAGAATTATTATAAAAAAAAAGAAAAATTATCTTATCAAAATGTCATTTTGAAAAAAAATATATATTCGCAGGCATCCAACGACGTTAACGAGGCTCTTCTCAAGAAGATCAATGGCGCTGGATACATTCATCTCGTACCGTCCAAGATAAATGACACTTACTTCTTAAGATTAGCCATTTGCTCTCGATTCAGCGAAAGTAAGGATATTCAAAATTCTTGGCGCGAAATCAAATTGCGCGCCGATGAGGTCCTCGCGGAACAATCGACGTCCAAGTGATGGCGGGCTCAAATAGCACGTGGCTGTAAAGCATTAGCACCAGTTACGTGCAATCAATCATAGATTTTTAATAACAATCAGTAATTAATCACTCCTCGGACCTTTCCAGTTATGGTAAAAAGATATAACGGGATTAGCAAATTAATTAAGACGAACCTACCATACCTGTTTATCGTTATCGTATATTCTTCTGTATATACATATATATATGTGCATATAAACGAAATTATTTATTTGAATGAAGAATCGTGACGTCACGATCAATAAACTTTAATCGCGTATCGACCAATACCTAGTGCTGCATGCCGGGGACAATAATAGACTAGATCGTAGTAGTGCAATTGTATTAGAAAAGAAAAAGAAATTAGAAAAAAGAATATGTCGAGTGCGCTTACAGTATGTTTGCGATAGTACAGTATATATTTATGCGAAAGTTATTATTAGTGCACTCATGTCTTATTTAATGGGACCAACGTGAGTTAGTTAGAATGTACGTACCTGTTGACTGTGGCTATATTAAAATGTACTGTATATCATAGCTCGTTGGATCATTGAGATTATAGTGTATCGTATAGAGAATTAAATAAAGTTAATGTTACTCGTGAATTAATTGAATTGTTTACGAGTTATACGTATATATATATATATACTGTATTATAAAATTCACGACAACAACCGCGCTTTGTACATGGCTCCGAATTGTATATATATATATATATTTTTGCCCTTCGTTAAGTTTTAATAATCTCCAAAAAAAAAAATCAAAAGCCAAAAATCGCAGTTTTCATTCACTCTTTACACGGACACGGTATGAAAAATACAGGGTTTTCAATTACGGACACAGGCTCGCGAGGGTACCTTTATATGTTTTTCGATTTTTTCAAAATTTTCATGGCGCTTTGCACTGGGTATCCGATGGTATTCTTGGCGGACCACCATAACGTTTTGTCATCTGAATGATTCTTTCCGCTTCGCGGATTCCGCTCAATCGGGCCCCGTGAACAGTGCTGTAATGTCCTGGTATCGTGGCTTCGCCAGCAAACAACAAGATTGGAGCAATGGGTTCGCAGGTTCCTAAAAATGAAAAAATTAAAAAAAAAATAATAATATCAAACATAATATTAATGAATTTCGTCTTTTGAATGGAACCAACAAATTTACCTGGTAAGGGACTAGCCAGATCGCACTGATGCCCTACTGTACTATCCATGGCCATGTAGCTGTAGGATCCAGCAAAGTGTTGATCCATGCACCATTTGCTACGTAATAGATTGACAGGATAAGGTAAGGTTGGGTCTCCTGTAAATTGTCGCAAAACACGTGTTAAAGATTCCACCACTTCTTCGTCCGAACATAATTCCATGTCGGCTGCTTCGCGTCCACAAACACAGGCACAGAGTACATGCTGGGAATTGGCAAGCTCTTCTATGTTCGAGACACCTAAAAATTAAGTATGAAAAGTGAAAAGAGGTCATAGGTCATTGTAAAAGCATTCTCTACCTTTGACCCAGTCACATCTGTCTGATAACTCATCGGCGGACCAGGCCAATCTTATTCCTCCTTCTCGCCAGACCCAAAAGGGTCTGGCGTATTCCAAAAAGATTTTATTCATGTAACCGTAACCCAATTTACAAATGGCGTCGACCTTTTCGGCTGGTAATGCCGGACAGAAGAGCTTGTCGTGTTGATGTTTCAGGACACCCAGGGGTACTGTGACTATTACGTAATCGGCTGGGAATTCCTCACCGTCGCAACACTTGACAACAGCACGGGGACAAGAATCGCTGTTTGGATATCAGAGATGCAGTTTCTTTTTATAATATTATATTTTTAATTAAATTTTATTAAAAAATTTTCATATCGCACCTTATCGCACCCCAACGTACACAGCTGACAGGTTTACAGTATCTTAAGGAACAGCTAGGTAAGTCTCTTAAAAGTGGTGCCAGAACACCTACGTATCCTAAAGGGACTCGTACGTTGCCTCCAGGAATTTCTATGTAACTGCCAAACTGATCGGCCGAAACTAACGACAGATCGTCGCCGCAGCGACATCTAGTGCAATTGGTCATTCCGTACATGACGCGTGCGGCGTCGTACCTAAAAAAAAAATTAGTCAAATTATTAATTGAAATGAAAAAAATTGTGTATACTTAAAAAAAGGTACCTCTGTTCTTCCGGAAAATTATGCAATTCCTGCTGTATTCTGACGCCCATAAAATTCAAGAGCGAACCGTGAGCTCGTCCGCATCCTAACGAGAACAAGGCGGAGGCTTGCTGTTCTATCTGTCGAAATGCGTGATAAGCCGTGATGCTCACGGGAAGATCAATCGCTCGACCATCGCTGGTGCAAAAAAGACCCCGACTTGGGTCCGGTCTGAAGAGCGGTGGCTTAAGAAGGCCCTCTTGAGCAGCTAATGTGAAAACAGGGTTGGCCATGCAACCACCCTCTATCCAGGTCGCACCCATTTCGGCGACTACGTCACCGAGCCAACAGGAATGAATGCGACCTCCTGGTCTAGGAGTATAAATCATGAGAAAATTGTGGAATAAAATTAATGAAAATTTTTGGAAAATTACTAAAAAAGTATACCTGTCCGTTGCTTCCAATATAGTAAAATTTTGTAAACCACATTGAACCAATCGATGCGCTGCCGATAGGCCTGCCATTCCGGCTCCTATTATCACTACAGTTGGTTCCGGCTTGCATGGGTCCAACATGCAAGGATCCAATTGGCATGTTTCGAATTTTGCGACCTTCGAGCATGATGGTACGTCCTTGCTATCTGCTTTTTTTTCCGACCCAAATAATCTGCAAGTTTGATGTTTCATCCCGTTATGATTGACTTATCATTGACGTTGTTATCGTGTAATTCTTATAGGTGATTAATAGTATTTTTAACACTCTGGATGCTACGCTGGTTCAGAGACTACGACGCAGTGATAGAGTCTGACCTCTTGTCAATGTCGCATTGGTTGGGTCGTACCTCAAAATATTTAAAAACCTCTTTCGTACCTTTTGAGTATGCCCTGCAGATTCCTAAGTGGAATCCTTCGGGGCCTCGTGAGGAGCATCTCATTGGATGTTCAACGGCTGAACTAGTGAATTTATCATGAAGGTGGTGTGCCTAATTAAAATCGACTTTAAATAATTATCTGAAGTTCTTCTTGTTGGTGAACGTTGCTATGAGAACATGTCAAACAACGATGGCAGTCGAATTTTTTGGGACGAAATATCCTTTGCCTACTTTGATTGTGTCTGTTTAAACGTATGGGCGAACTTCGCTGCCTACACGTTGGTACAAAAATAAATTTTTGAATACTGAAATTATATATTTTATAAGGAAGTGCGTGGAATATAGTTTATTAGGAGATGTGAATTTATTTAAATTATTAATATGCTACGACATTGTTTGCGGTCAAGTATTTTTATTATTTTAAATAAAATTATGAAGTTTTTTTAGAAACTTCTATTACATAGATTTTTAGTCCTATTCTCATCTTCGCCGTTCCGCCACCTTCCCGTTGTCATTTTTAAAAGGTGCGTTTCCGATTACGTTACATGAGTATATTTAAATTATTAATATGCTACGACATTGTGTCCGGTCAAGTATTTATATTATTTTAAATAAAATTATAAAATATTTTTAGAAACTTATATTGCATAGACTTTTAGTCCTATTCTCATCGTCCTCGTTCCGTCACTTTTCCGTTGAAATTTCCATAAGAAAATTCTCCGTTTCCGTTCATCTTAACTGTTTGATTTCTTGCAGCTAAAATGTCCGTTGCTTGACTACTTATTTCATTCCAGGCAAACTCTATGTCCTTCTGTACGCACATTCTGCTGCAAACTACGAATCGCACTATTAGCTTGTCCTTGTAATTCGCTGCTATTGTGTAAATACGTTTCCTCTTCA
>JAYRCB010000754.1:55810-67996 GCA_036026315.1 Trachelus stipa | reverse complement strand
GAGAGAGAGAGAGAGAGAGAGAGAGAGAGAGAGAGAGAGAGAGAGAGAGAGAGAGAGAGAGAGAGAGAGAGAGAGTATATTAATATATACTTATATATATATATATATATATATAAAAGAAATCATAGAAAAAATTTAAAAAAAAATTTTGGTAGTTTCATTGAACTGAAATCCGAAATAGAAAAGGTAATCATCGTCCACTCGAATCTACACTGAAACCGGAATTAAAATCTGCTCACGCTGGCATTTTTTTTAAATAACGAAAATTACCCAAAAATTTCAATTCAATCGATTCGAACCTTTACTATAGCTCTGGTAATTGTATTATGAACAGGGAAACACTTGTCATCAGAACTAAACCTAAACTACTAAATAACCCAAAAATTCTATTGCCATCGATACGAATCTTTACTATAGTTCTGGTGATTTTATTACGAATGGGGGAAACACTGGTCATCAGAACTAGCCCACGGTAGCTATTTAATGGCTGATGAGGTAGATATTAAATTTTGAAGAAACAGGGAATTTGCTCAAAAAAATTCAAGCATACGTAAAGACTGTGGTATATTGCTTTTTAAAAAATATCTTTTTTACGATACCAATAGAAAATATTTCTTTAGGTAAGTCGACAAACTTTGATTAGCGCCAAGTTGCTCAAAGTAAAGAACCTCATGATATTTTCATATCCAGCCCTAGTTCGATACGAGGTGAACCTGATAAAGTTTTCTACTTCGAAAGAAAATCGACCTAATAAATTGCTCTAATTGAATCGAACAGTCAACAATGATGATGATATTTACTTTTTCCTTCATCTATCGAAACTTCCAAGAATTCGGCAATCAATAGGATATGGAGTGTCGCGCAAATGATGTAGGAGGACAATCGATGTCAATTCCACGTGACAAGGATATTGAGCCCTGACAGTTTACCAGAAAATGAGTATATCTCTTGAGGAATAGTTTATCAAGGAAAAGCTCGTTTGATCAAGAACGTGTATACGTTCCAAAAAAAAATCTCTTATTATGAGAATAAGTCGATTCTCACAAAAAAATATTTACACGCATTATTGGAATTACTTTGTTTGCTCAAACTCATGCGAAATCACGGATAACATTTGCAGACGTAATGTAATTCGCAATAGGTACTATTCGTAAGGAGCGAGAGGGGCAGGATAGGGAAAGGTATAGGTAGAATTGCAAAAAAAGCTGTTCGCATCGATATCGTCCTCTTGGGAAAAACTTAACTAGACTCGATGGACTAACTAGAAGCGAATCAAGATATTTGATTAATCCACCGAATTAATTAATTAAGCTATTTCGACCAAGTAACAAAAGTTTACCACAGGGATAATATTTATTGAACTGTATTTTATATGGACTGTACGATCTTGTCATTTGAATTCACTCTGAAACGATTTCGAACTGTACTAGACGTGCAAACTTTTTAGAGCAAACGTGACGTTTGTGACTCGGGATATTTGATTGGTTACCGTAAGACGGTAACTTGACCTATAATATAAGTGTAATAGACAGTTTCTTCGTGTCCGAAAAAATTTCCGAAATTTGTATCCGAAAGAAAAGTCCAGTATCAAAGATAGCTATCAGTTAGATAAAAATGATCCGGATACGAAGAAAAAAATGGCTTTAAGTCGGGATAAATATTTAAAAAATAAAAAAAATTAAATTGAGAAATTTATATAAGAATCTCTTTTTCTTGTTCGGATTAGTGTTTGACGAATAGTGCCTGTTTTTTTAAAAATAATTATTTAATTCAATTTAAATTTGTAATTCAAATCATAGTACGACTCGGTAATCTGAATTAATTGATTGTAACGACGTACATGTAATTATTTTGATAAAATTTAAGCAACGACACAGGCGTGTGTTCCTGACGCGACTCCCTTAATTCAGTCAGAGATTAAATTATTTTGGAATTAATGCACTAAACTTTACTTTTTGCATCTACGAGCGATACACGAAAAATTTTGGAAAATTACGTAATACTTTGCAATCTAACTTACGGATTTTCTGGTACACCTTTAAGTGGTATATCCAAAGTTCGTGACGTCGATGGGAAAGGTTTTTCCGGTTTCAGGTAAACTTTCTCGGATGATCAAACGTGACTTAATCATCGTACGCTTATACCATATCAAAGCAAAGCTAATTAACACATGCGTAATCTCTCCAACGAATGTCCCATGATTGCATTTGAATTTTGCCGAGAGACGCTCGTTAAAATTATGCAATAGGCGTAAATTCCGGCGGAAAAACGGACTTGTTTCTATTATATACCTCGGTCGACGTAACTTCTGCAGGCAAATAACGAGGGATAGAACGTTTTGTTAACTCTCATACGTATCCGTATTGTATACGTATCCATTAGCGTTCGTGTCTTCGAGGACTGATCTGCATGAAAAATTTTTCAGAAACTTCTCCTTGCTATTACGTGAATGGAGCAGTGTATTATTTTATCTACAGATAAGACACTTCAATAAAAATTAATGAACCATTGAGCTGTCGCGGGCAAACCTTTAATCCAGGGTCTTCGTTGGATGAGCAAAGCAACACGATATACAATCATTAACTTTTTTTTTTATTTCGAGTTCTTTAATAAAAATAAGAATTGCGTCGTTGGTATATTTTTTAATTAAGAATTTTTTTATTTTTACTCATCAATTGTATGATTTATAAGTACATTTTTTTATGATTACATTGTGTATCGATTTTTTTCGAATTATTGTGTAATTCTGATTGTTTTTCTTAGACGGAAAATGGGTAGCGGCATATACGTTTTTAGGTTAGGTTCTATCTGAGCTTCAGGTAAGTCCTCGTTACTCGAAATTGTTAAAAGGAATTTGCTGTGCGAAATTTTTTTCGTGTTCTCGCATTTTAATTTTCTTAATGCAGGTTCGTTACAGTACATTTTTTTTTTATTATTACATTGTATATCGATTTTTTTTTCAATTATTGCGTAATTCTGATTGTTTATTCTTAGACGGCAAATGGGTATCGACATATACATTTTTAGGTTAGGTTCTATCGAAGCTTCAAGTAAGTCCTCGTTACTCGAAAATGCTAAAAGGAATTTGCTGCGCGAAACTTTCTTCATGATCTCGCATTTTAATTTTCCTAATTCAGGTCCGGTACAGTATATTTTTTTTTATGATTACATTGTACATGTTTTTTATTATTACATTATGTATCGTTTTTTTGCACTGTGTAATTCCGATTGTTTCTTCTTAAACGACAAATGGGTAGCGACATATACATTTTTAGGTTAGGTTCTATCGAAGCTTCAAGTAAGTCCTCGTTACTCGAAATTGCTAAAAGGAATTTTCTGCGCGAAACTTTTATCGTGTTCTCGCATTTTAATTTTCCTAATTGCGGTTCGGTACAGTATATTTTTTTGATGATTACATTGTACTTTTTTTTTCAATTACTGTGTAATTCTGATTTTTTATTCTTAGACGACAAATTGGTAACAACATATACGTGTTTAGGTTAGGTTCTATCGGAGCTTCAAGTAAGTTCTCGTTACTCGAAATTGCTAAAAGGAATTTACTGCGCGAAACTTTGTTCGTGTTCTCGCATTTTAATTTTCCTAATTCAGGTTCGGTGAAATCGTACGCTCGGGACATGCTGCCACTTCTTATATCGACGACAAAAGTACGCAGCCTAAATAATTGCAGGCTATTAGGCCAACCGTGATTTCAATATTGAATTTGTCGCGAATTATATTGCAATTGCAGGTACACGACGTGATTACACGAGTTTATTCTAATTAAAATCAACTTTCGGCAATGCTGTTTCATCAATATACTATGAACGTCTCGTTGATGAGATTCGCGGGTAAATTGGCGCAGTTATTATTTTCATTCGCAGTATCAGTTTGACAGTGAAACGGAGCGGTGGGATCGTTTATTTTAATTATTAATTTATCGCGTGTATATTATCGCTTCGTGTGATTTGACAGTTTGCACTGATTTTTTATAGATAATAGGTATGTATTTTTTTAGGCATTTTGCAAAAAAAAATTATATTCAAAAATGATTACTGTAAATTATTGTGTTTTATTGTCATGGCAATTAAATAATTATATTTTGTTGCCTGAATTTACTTTTATATTTACACGTAATTCAGTGTTTAATCATTAATAATGTCTTTTAATTAATTATACTTTGTTAGAGAGAATAATAATAATTTTGCAAAAGATTGCGAAATCTTGTACGAAAAATCGTATACTTGTGCGACAAAGAATTAGCAACAATTGTGTTAAGTGAACTGTTTCAGAAAATTTGTTTAACAAACGCGTTCGATATTCGCGAATCTGCGAATTATTTTTAGCCTGTGCGAAAGGAACTGGTGAAAAATTATCGTAAAAAATTAATTTAAAGGTCATTGTAAATTTTGTGGGACATTTTAACCGTAAATTCAAATTGCACTTTCAGTTTTTATTTTATATTCAGATTTTATTTGCCTCCGGCAAATAGTAAATCGCGTTAAACTCAATACCCCTTGTAGAAATTATTACCGGGTGGAGCCAAGGCGCTAGACAGTACATACTGCCGCCTAGTTGGTAACGATTGCAGTGAGCTGAGCCTCACGAGGCAATTTAGCCAGGGCTGAATTTGAATGCCCTTAAAATATTATGAAGTATATAAAATCTATAAATATTCATAAAAATGCAACATTATAGCGTAAACGTTATAAAATAAATAAAAAAACATTTCAATACATCAACTCCAATTTTATGTTTAATGATTCAGAATTTAATTATATATCATTTTGTTTGGTTGAATCTTAGAAAAGAAGTTAATTTGTAATCGCAGAGGTTGAAATGTTCAACGTCAAAAGAATATCGTAATATAGTTTATTGAACATCTCGTTTATATTAATTCTATACAGAAATGCGACTATTTGCGAAGTCTAAATGCTGACTGGCACCTAATCAGGCACTAGCTAGATCGCGCACAATTTAAAAAATCGCAGTTTTCCCTAAATATTCTAGTGAGGCCCTGTCCAGTATTTGGGTCTGCCCGTTTTGATTTACCAGGGATCTATATACGCGTAATTAAAGGTTATATAAAAAATTTTTAAAAAAATTGACGTGACGCTATGTCACGTGTTTTAACTAACTACTTACATTAGCAGTAGGTTATTATGCAGAGATTAAATTATAAACGGTAAAATTTCATTGGACATGCGCATATATCTGTATGGGGATTGATATGCAATCAATGCAAAAGTTAAATAAAATATTTTTTTAACTTTCAAATTATTTAAAAATTTTTAAATTACACTTTTTTGTCACGCTACATCTTCCACGTTCGTAATGCTAATGTTCTACATTTCACCTGCTAGCTATCAGCTCATAACAAGATAAAAATCACATTCAACTTATTTCCCCATAATCATGTTTTTCATTTTCCCCTCAAAGTAATAGTACATTAAAAATTGTTATTTTACGTAGGGTGACATTCGTATTCAATTACAAAAAAAAAAGTTCATGATTACCCGAATAAATTCATTTTTGTATGTATAAAAGTAGTTAAAGACGATCGAGGTAGACGATTAGACAAAATTTTAATTATCATATGTATGTACAAGTTTTAATGATAGAATAATAAATAATGGTTACTATTTTATGATAAATGAGAATTCTTACTAATGACATTTGTCGACTGTACTAATTACCAAATTGTATAATACAGTCAGGAGTTAACGAACCAATTAAATTCTGAATTAGATGAATTTAATCTCGAGAAGAAACTTAAAAAAAACTTAAAAATTTCTTTAAAATTATCTATCTGATTTTTTGTAAATTAATAATTTTTAGTAGAGCAAAATTATCGTCCTTGAAATTGTTCCTGGGAATGGAATTATCAATGTTATCAAGTAGACTAAATCGAGTAGAATTCGATAAAAAAAATTAAAAGTGAGGACTACGTGATTAAAAAAATTAATTGTATCCTTTTTTTTTCTGTAATTACACATTTCTCTTCTACTGAAGAATATTAATATTTTACAATTTTACTTTCAAATTTATGTTAAATATGGCTCCTGAAGCTAAATTGATAAAAGCGTAACGTGAAAAATTTTTGAACACATAAAAGTACGTGATTTTCATTATCATTTTCAAATTTGAGTTTACCAAAAATACCTGACGAAAGTCCAATATATTTCGCAAATTTTTTATTTTCGCAGCTTCCCAATTAAATGATATGACGTAAATCTGTTATTTTTGTCTAAATTTTTTTTTCAAATACATTTACTTTTGTTTTCGCAACTATCATGGATATCTAATTTTTGCCAGTTTTTTGCAAACATGATAACACTATCTGTACACCAACGACAGCTCTGCGTGGGTATCGAACATAGAACAAGGATCGACCAGTATTTTGTACAAACATCAGTCAGAATAAGTAAAAGTATAAAAAAGCGTTGGTGAGAGTAGATTTGTGAATTTGGATATTTGATAAAAAAAATTGACAGTAGATCGACAGGTGGCTGTACATTTCGCTGATATAAAGACCCTGCTAAATGTAAGGGGTGTCTATCTCGCCTGAGCAATGTTACATAAGGTTGGTAATAAAAAAAGAAAGAAGCAGGAAGTCTGCCAGTATTTTCACTGGTTATTAAGTTTCGCGAATTTCAGTTGGACTTTCCTATAACGACAGATCAAAGAAAATGGATCCTCCAACAAATCAATTCAACTGACAAGGGTAGACAACATTTATTTTTCGAACTGGAACGATTAGTTGGAATATATGTATAGCTTTTACGATTACGCTGTAACGACCATTTAATTTATTTGAGAAAGTCAAATATTTTCTAATTTAAAAAAACTACCTTTTGAAACACACTGTAACTGATCTGCGTCAGTATTTTCGTATCTGGTGAAGTTTCACATGATTTTCACGTTTAAAGTTGTAAAAATAAAGTCATTATAAACAAACCTAATGGAAGAGCAATTAGAAGATACTGGATTACCTGAAAAGGATGTTTCCATTAAATAAATAAATAAATTAATTAATATCCGAATAAAAGGTTGCTCAAATTTTGCATAGTCAAAGATTTAGTTATTGCCTAATATGTAAAAAATTTTCAGAATTTTATCTCAGATTAGACATTATAACCGGATCTTAATACTAGATTTACGGAGGTTAATTATCAGCGTCAACAGAAATGGCTAAAAAATAATACTTATAATTTTTTTTATTTCACGCCTTTGTCACACAACTTTAAATTCCACACTAGCCGGTGCGAGTTTGCAATTCACCCCAGTCTGAAATTTAAGGGTTTAGCATGAAATTTGAAATCCATTACAATGATGGGTTCCGTAAATCTAGTGTTAATATGCAATATACTTTCAGACACGTTATTCGTATTGAGTTCACAAATAATTCAATATATGAAATATACTGTATCAATTCCACTTTCAAGGGCCATCTTCTTGCGAATCTAAACATCAATAATTCGCGCATATGTTCAGTTGTCCGAAATAAGACAGTTCTATGGTTAATTAGTAAAATGATGACTAATACAACTATTTCGTATAATTTTTTATAGGCTCGTAAAATCACAAGCGTGCAGGATCACTTCTCTACTACTATTTGAATTTTCCCGCCAAGTATTATTAATCGAGTCAAAGGAATTCTACTGCGTAATAAGAGGTTTTGAATTTTTTGGCTATGATTAAAAAATTATTAGAACCGTATAAGCCACGAAGAGGAAGATTGAAGACACTGAACAATATAAATCGATAATAATGTAATTACCATTACGTGAAAACGTGTTTCTAAAAATCCCCATGATTTTTCTACCATAATAAATAAGTTGATATCAGAATGATTCACGTCCCACAAGATTGCATTTCGATTCGCAAATTGTCCTCGGGGAGGCGACAGGGAAGGAGCGATAGCGCGTCTTATTGATTATTCAAGGTAGAAAATGGTGTTTTGAAATATTAATCTGGTTACCATAGCTAAACTATTACGTATTAGGTTTTTCAATTTCACTACATCGATCTGTGTGTAAAAAATTCACTAGCTACGTGCGCGCTTACGTATTAAAATCGAAAAAGGAAATTGAATAGCCGCTCTATAATATCACGTGGACGTATCGCGTAATATTGTTATTCCTTTGATTTTCCATTATTTTGGAAATTCATTAACAAGACACAGTGTTACTCGCTGAAAATTAGCAGATTGAACATGCCCGTGTGTTCTGTGTCACACGATTCTGATATACAGAATATATATCTATATATAGTATTTCAATGGGTTAAGTCCACTTATAGGGGTCCATGGCACCCCAGGCTTGCGTGTCACTACGTCCCATAAGATGTTCAGCCTATTTACCTCTTGAGTCAAGGATAATTTGAGCTGTCAAACATTTCCTGTTCTATCGACTGATGGTAATTATTAGTCTATGAATAATATTACTTGTTTTAAATTCATTAATAACTGTAACGCATTTGCTGATCACGGAAACTCAATGTTTACGTCACTTCCGGTCGTTCACCTCCCGTTCATGTATACGCGAGACACAACTGAGTGCTAATGGATTTTTATTTCACCGGAAACTGACAAGCCCATATGCCATCGTAGTCGAGGATAACTCTCTCTTCATAAAAAAAAAGCGGAACAAAACAGAAATGGAACCAGTCAATTTTTGAGGTCGGGTAAAATTGACAAACGCAACTGCAAGTATCAAAGAGAATCTAGCGGTTACGGAAATGCGTGGTCGTCCACTGTGCAGATTTTGTCTGGCAAATATTTTAATTTTTCGAAATTTAGTTTACGAGAACGCCGATAGACTGATTAAAGATACGAGGACGATGACCTGAGGAAAATTTGATCGAGAGCGAGTCTGAGGTACAAGGCTAACTAGAACACATCAGAAACGGCATGTCTCACTTAACGACATGTGCAAAGGCGCAAACGGGAGCTTCAGGAAATTTATTACTGAGCTGGCAGTCGGGATCCTTATGAATTAATAAAATCGGCAAGACTCACCAGAGCTGACCCAGTTGATCCATAAGCACCAAGAATCATATCCTGCGGCTAGTCCAGAAGCACATATGACCCACTGCACCGGGATGAACCTCGAGAACACGCGAAATTAACATTTGGAATTTTATAATTTTGCGAGAACGAATACAAGAATGATACACGGTAACGCGAACTACACACGCGTACGAGAGCTTGACGTGTGGGCTAGGCCTAAAACGGGTAGAAAAAGGATAAACGCGAAAACGCGAACCAGCACAAGACAAATCTCGTAGACGACTCAATGCAGACTGAATTGACAATAACAGATTTTGAGGACAAATCATTGTGATTTACAGAAACCCCTTTAACCAATTGGTACTTGAGTCGCCCCTGGAACTAGGTCGAGAGCGTCTTTTAAGAAATCGGTAGCGTAACGATTACTGAAATCCTCCACGATCGCTCCCCTGTGCATAGGGCTAGGCCAGGGCCGTACCTACCAAAATCAGGACCCAGTGGATTCTTTCTCTGTCCATAACCGTATACAGGAGCTTCGTCTCCAGCCCAGTGCGTTTCCCCATGGGGCGCCAGCATCGCAGCCGGTCCTGTACAGATTCCTGGGCCACTCGGTTCCTGAAAACTTCCTCCTCCCGGCAGATTGGACCAACTCGACCTAATCCTGAAACAAAATCTTTTGTCAAGAATTTTAACTCAAATTTGCGAATCTATCCGAGAGCCTAATTTCCGAACAGAGCAATGACTTGGGAAGAGCCAGCAAAACCGCGAACCTTATTCAAAGCGAAAGCAAAAGTCCTTTTGTAACTATAATTTGAAAAATTGGGTAATATAATGTACGGTGACAGTGATAGTCTGAAATTTTGTTCACGTAATATTAGTAGCATAGATAAGGACATGGTGAAAAGTCAAGATTTCAATATTATTTATGAATATTTATTAATGATATACCGATAAGTAATTTCAATTTTGAAACCTTTTAACTTCTATATGAAATCGCGACGAGAGGAACGTGACTTCATTTTCTTGGGAAACAAAATCTTTCGTGAAGAATTTTAACTCAGACTTGCGAATCTATCCGAGAGCCTAATTTCCGAACAGAGCAATGACTCGGGAAGAGCAAGCGAAACCGCGAACCTTATTCAAAGCGAAAGCAAAAGTTCTTTTGTAACTATAATTTGAAAAATTGGGTAATATAATGTACGGTGACAGTGATAGTCTGAAATTTTGTTCACGTAATATCAGTAGCATAGATAAGCACATGGTGAAAAGTCAAGATTTCAATATTATTTATGAAAATTTATTAATGATATACCGATAAGTAACTTCCATTTTGAAAGCTTTTAACTTCTATATGAAATCGCGACGAGAGGCACGTAACTTCATTTTCTTGGGGAACCGGATATTCTTATCTTGATTATTCGTCATTTTTGGGGTATCCAACGCTGTTTAGCGATAACGAATAATATTCTATCGTTTGGTGCATCGATTTGCTGGGAATTTTTTATAGGACAATTTTTTGATTCAGGTGACTGACGTTTGGTTGAATTATGGTAATTATATCACACGTATGACTCGACGAACGACAAATCGAATGACGTATGCAAACTGTGGCTGATACTAATCAACTATACATTCGCTAGTTGGATTAACATACATATTGATTGCTGGCATCATTTTAATTGGAATACTACTGTTGTCCGATTTACATGCATTTCTACCTAAATTGCCCGACTTCGAATTTACTTGCAATACTGAGAAACGCGTCTACTGTGACGTTCACTCTATACATATATCTGCAAGGGATTCGCAGAGTTGTGACATATGTCAGAATACGAACACGTGTTTGTAAACACACATGGCGATGAGTAAAATTTTCTACATAAATTTCTAAATTTTCTTTACTTGAATTCGAGATGTGAATGCTGCTTTAAACCTGAGAAATCCTTTTTCTTTTCATTACATAAAGGAGAATAAGGAATTTTATCTTTCAATTTCTTGATATACATGATGGTAGTAAATAACAGGGTGGAAGATCAGCTGATTTGTTTCATTGATAATGATACTATGTAAAAAAAATTTCAAAGCCGAATTTTAGAAATATTTTCTCCTGATAAGGGTGTACGAATAATTTTGTATTTTTCCGAATATATTTAAGAAAATTTTTCCTTCAATATTTCGATCAATTATTTTTCATGTAAACTTACACGTATCATTGACAATTGGTTGTCTCTTTAACATCGGGATACAGTAAGCACACAAAAAATAATATTTAATTGAATTTTTTGAATTATTATTCAATTAGATAGACTTGATCAATTTGATCAAACTTTATATTTAATGAAATAAAGTATGATATAACAGGAATATAGTATAATAAAGTATACCCATTAAAGGACCGTTAGTATAATCGATAACATGCCGTTAATCTTTCAGCTATATTATTGTCCTTTTATTCCGCTTTTATAATATTTTATTCGCTGTTAAACGATATTCTCATCAATTATATATTTTAATTGAGTTGGCTCTTCAAATTTTCGCACCATTTATTTCGTTCCATCCTATGATTTCCGATATACGTGATTTTATCAATTTTCATATTTTAATTGAACACTTTTCGAAGGTATAATTAAAAGCAAAAAGGGATTAGCGTGGAAGAAATTATCCGTTTTATTGTTTTCCACAATTTTATCATTGTATTGTGCTTCGGTAAAGACAGTCCCTATTTGTTATTTTGCGATCTGTTATAATCGTTATAAAATTTACTGTTAAGACTAGTTTAATAAACGTTTCTCAGGTACTATGTGTAAAAATTATTTTTCAAAGAAATATTTGTTATTTTCTTTACGCATAAACGATTAAACAATGACTTGCCCGTAATTGTTTCGGCAATACATAAATAAGAATTGGAACGATACAAAAAAATAAGCATGACATATAGTTTGGTAATTTTAGATATACTTAGACCACTATACTAAAAGCGGTTCTTTACGTTAAACTGCTAGTTTCACCTTCGTCCGCTAAGTGGCGCGCAAGCAGCGGTATCCCGAAAGTGCATTATAGACCCTCTGTTACTTTATATACAATAACGAGACAAAAAGCTCTTGTACTTGCTTCGGCAGTACATATACTAAAATTGGAACGATACAGAGAAGATTAGCATGGCCCCTGCGCAAGGATGA
>JAYRCB010000754.1:17221-37971 GCA_036026315.1 Trachelus stipa | reverse complement strand
AAAAAAAAAAAATTTTAAATAACCTTGTTTTTCTTAGTCAGGCCGGAAACTTATCAATCCACCCTCGTACATAAGGTAGATAGTTACAATGGCAAACAGCTTTCCCGAGAGCGATTTAAGTCACGGCTGTACGTCAGGATGAAGAATTTTTTTTCTCTTTTTCTTCTGGACCGGCTAGACTCCTCTTCGAGGACGATGTATCTTGTCCAGGGCTCTCGCGGGACACGTGCAAACATCTCGGAGGAAAATCGAAGCTTCCTTCAGAGGGCGACACGTGCCAGTAGTCCATTTTCGAAGATGAAACTCGTATGCTGGTCAGAGCGATCGATAAATCGACGGAAAGTGAGGTTAGGGCTAAACTTTTAAGCTTTTACCGTGATACGAGAATTTCGTAAGTGATAAGAGAATATTTGTACAATTTATTCGTTTTTCCTGAACGAAAGTGAAAGCCAAGAAAATTTGTAGGTTAGGTTATGGCGATTAACGGATAATTTGCGGATAATAGTAAACATGTGGACTGCACTTTATGTGCGATTCAATTAGGATTGCGTAATAACGCAACGGGTTGTAGTGATTGCTGCGGCCTCACCCCAGTTACATCGGGAACATTTATTGTCTTGAGACTCTTCACGGACACCGTGTATATTTACGTGTGTACTTTGCTGTTTAATCTACACACAATAAAATATCTAATTCGCTGGAAATACTTAAGGAAAGTACCATAGTTGATAAAGCCTGATAAGCAGTATCGTATATTTTAAACGAGGTGAAGTATAGTAGTTAAGATAGTAGTTGTTACTATTGTTACGTATAGTGAATTTAGGATTTTAAAATCATGTTAATTAAGGGGACTCTGTTCCATTGAAAGTCATTGAGTGATGGCCCCTCTGAAAAATATTTTATCCGTGGATCGACTTAAACTAAATACAATGGACCTAAAACAGTAATTATACGCAATAACAATGCTCAACAATATACGCAATAGCAATGTTCAACAATATACGCAATAACAATACTCGAGGCCAGTGGTGCCCTCGAGTCAGGAGTAACATTTTTGTTACAATATACAAGATATCGTATATGACTTGTTGAAATGGATTGCAGTTATCTTTGACACAGAATTTTATTTTTTTTTGCTTTTCTTCTTTATTGGATCAGAAATGTACCGAATAGTCTGAATTTTTAACAATGGAAACCACAATCTGATCGCTCAAGCTATAAGGAATAGCCAGTGGTATTTTGAAACATTCATGTATATCTATACATATAGTACAGTACTGCTTTGCATCCTTGCTCCTTATCCCGATATGAATATTGTAAGTTTACGTAATGATGCTTATTTATATATATAGATATGCAGAGGGAGGTCATATTTTTGGATAAAATTCAATGAAGAAAATCTGTGTCTCTGGATGAACAATAAGTTACATTGTTTTTCAATAGAAGCAAGAAAATTCATTTAAACTCGTTTATCTTTGCTGCACTATCTTACGATAAGGCAGTTGCGTGAAAAAAAAGGAATAATTTAAATGAACGTATGAAAATTATAATTGATATCTGTAAAATATATATAAACAGTTTTGGACTTTTACAATTTGATTGACTTTGAATTAAAGTGAAATGGTTTTCAAAGAAAAATAATTAATAAGTTATAATAATCTCACGTTTCATTCAGTTTATCCTCTTGAGCCTTATCCCGGGTACACTATATATATATTTATGTATATATGTATAAATGCTATTGAAGTACTTTGAAATAGAACCGCAAAGGGGGTTAATAAACGTAACTGGATATCTGTATTATTTGGCACAAGAACATCCCTCTCGGGCACTTGAGAACTACGGATTTGCAATTCACAGTGGAAAACGACCTACAGGAACCTGGTATAACATATTAACAGAATCATTAAACAGTTCCGACATTTAAATAAAGTTTTAATTGTCTTTCGAAATTGGTATAAATTTTAATTCCGAAAAAAAAAACGATAAGTGATAATAATAAATGATTTCGGTTGACGATGAAAATTGGGATAAAATTTTTTTATAAAATTTGCATTTCTAATTCGCAGACCACCATTATTAGTTTTTAACTCGTCTAGGGTTAATCTGCTCGTCCAAAACAGATTTTCCTGAAGCACCTTATACAGTTAGACAGGGATTACACACTACTCCAGGAATTTTTTAATATTCTCATCACTTTCTATAAGAAATAAAATGATTGTACAAATGAATTTTTCAAAAAGTAACAAAGATGCCCGTGTATGAAAATTTAATATTGAAAGTACATAAAATGAAAATAAGGAATAGATCCCGAGTCAGCAGACTCAAAATTCTGCTCAGGAACGTAAATTTTTTTAAAAATATTGTTCATTAGACTAAATTAAGATATGAGAAACAAAAACAACAATCGGACACGACAATATACAATATTAATAATTATTGTACAGTGCAAGATACATTTGCCAGAATTACGATTTAATAAAATTAATGTACGAGCAAGTTGCCTTTCAAAATTCTAACTAGGAATATTTTATGCCATGAATAAGTTGTAAAGATATACAGTATTGCAAATCGCATTTAAATTCGCAAAAAAAGTTACTTTCAACAAATGAATCACAAATTACTCGAATCTTCGATTCCAGTCGATTCAAATAAATCTAAAAACTCGAATCTTATGACAACCTTATGTAATTACAGGTGGAATAACAAAATACGAAATACAATTCTATTCTGCAAGTTCAGTTTGGTTCATTGCAAACTAATTTCCTCTGTTTGCCGGATTTGTTGAATTTCCTATTTCCTCTTAGAAATGATCAAAGGTCTTGTAACTAAAGTTAGTAAACATCCCTGAGTCTGAGATCTTCATTGCTCAATTTCAATTTCAATGGATTCCAATGAAGTTCCCAGAACCTCCAGGATGCTAAATAGAACGTGGATCGACCAGTCACGCGCAATTTAAGGCAATTGTATGTTCTCATGACGGAGGAACAATCAAAGACTCGAGTTCTGTCAACAAACGTGATCACAAGTTAAAGATGGAATTGGTCTAGTGCGAACGTGACTACCAAAGTCAGATAACATAATACAAGAGGCCGACTAATCGTTATGAATTTGGGATTGCAGTTTAAGAAAATTAGAGCATCAAGAAAAATCAAACAGATCAGATAAGAATTGATCTTACGTGTCTATCCACGAATATATTACATAGTTTACATGTACTGCGACCGATAATTATTTAAAGTAATTTCGAAAAACAGTGCCGATATTATTAACTTTAAGTCACAATAATCAAAGGGATCAAGGACGGTCCTCGGTAAAAGTCGATAAGATACGCGTTCCCTTGAAAACTAGGCACGTCAAAAATACTGGGCGCCAGACATCGAGGAGATGTCGCAGGACCGTCTTAAAATCCTCCGCGATATCCTGGTTACTCAGCCCACGGAAATGGTAGAGCGGCTGGTCCTGCGAATACACACAAACACGGGAAAGATTCGTACAGGAAAAATAAAGAGGCTCGATATTCAGTAACAATAACAAAGGCAGTAGAAATAAATTACAAAATTAAGAATATTTGGGTGGCCAACGGGCCTAAGCGGAATACAAAAACGCAAAACCGTAAAAACGCGAAATATACGGAAAGAAAAATCAACATACAATACGAAGTCCACCGGGAAACGATAGACAACGGATTCACCAAAGGACACTCCAGGGCACTAGGTCACTCAAACACAAACGAAATAGATAATTCCTTACGATATGATAAAAAATAATCAGACACAAATCATGGAACGACATCTCAGCATAGAATACTCGTCAAACGGTAAAGCAAACACGACGGGAATGTTTAACGTAGGTCACAGGAATCGTTGTCGATTCCGGGAACAAGTCTACTGACTCTACTATATTATGCTGTCTCTTTACTAAATCAGATGTTAAACGGTAACGTAAGGGGCTCACCTCACGATCCGAGAGCAGATATTCAAACAAATATAGAATTACTTGAAACTACGGATAGTGTCTATACAAAACTAGAAAAGCACACACTCACACGAACAGTAAGTGGACGAATGAATAGTTGTTCCCTTGATTGACGGTGGTGGCGCTGCGATAGTTTCTTTGCCTGCCGCTGATTGGTCCGCGTCTGGGCCTTCCAGGGTGGCTATACTGATTTCGGGGCCCCTGGCATCGCGCGAAATTTGAATCACGGGAATTTCTCTCGCCGGTTCTTTATTGGGTTCGAGGGTCGTCCCATCTTTTCCCAATTCAGGGTGGTGTCAATATCCGGTAAATCGCGTCTTATGGGGAAACCGGTAACATTGGTGAGACACCGGAAGTCGCCCTGTATAATGACCATTGCGGTTCATTAGGGTGGCAAACTTTCCCGCATTGGCCTCGCGATGGTTCACACCGATTGCGATCCTGATTCCAGGTTATTCTATGACTCCCCGGAGCGTCCTCCAGGAGTCAGGACGTCCGAGAGATTCCGCCTTTGTTGGTTCGGCTGTTCGGGAATTCTTCCCAGGCCCTCCGCGCCCGTGTTACGGCACTGGGCCCTGGCTTTCCGTCGTCGACGGGACGTAGGTGAATTTTTTCGCCGTCCGTAGCGACGCCTACGATCAGTCGGTACGTCTTCGGCACGGTAATACTGATCCCTTGCGGTCGTCTCTACTTTGGCCTTCCTCTGCAGCTTCCTTAGAGTTCTGGGTTCTTAACGCTGGCTTCCCTGCCGGTTGACCCGAAGCTTCGGTATTCTTCTCCCGTGACCCTTGCCCTCCTGGCGACCATGGGGCCCCTTCATCTGGTACTACCCTTGCTATCTCCACATTCCTTGTTCTTGTATGCTGGAGCTCCCGTATTCCGGGAAAATGGAGGAATGCGCTTGTCCGCCGAGTTTAACACAATTGTATAAAATAAATGTAATAAAATATAATTAATTAATATATTTTTTTGGACTCATTAGCGACCCTGGAGTGTCGATTGTCCGCACGAGTGCCTTACGGGACGAGATGTAAATTCGTCTCGTAGCATCAAAAACGGTATCCTGCCCATAGTGGCGGGACATGCAAAATGTAAGGTCACAGTATATATCGCTAAAATTGACCGTCTTGGTACACTTTGAAAACGAAAATTCATTGAAAGTGTTTGAAAAGTTTAATGAAAAAGTTTGACAATAATAAAATAGTAATTTTACTGGAAAATGCAGTTTTTTGGGGTTCTTTGTTACTTTGACTAGAAAAAATAATATTTTTTTTTTACATCCGCATATGAGTCGAATACAAGTGCGAGGTGCAATTTTTAACAGAGCATGAGAGATGCCTATAGTCGGTTCACGAGTTCTATGTTTTTCTGACAGATGGAAAGCAGTGAAATTTCTAACAAGACACACGTGTCGCTGCATAAAATGCTTGTTACAAAATATGCATATATATGATTTTGCACTAAATATACTTTATTTTTCAATTTCAGCATATATATGCCATTTTATAAATAATCATGTGTGACTTACATAGGCTGTATTTACTCAGACGGTCAAAAAAAAAAATACATAGAACTCATGGACCGACCGTAGACTAGACTAGATTTGACAAAATCTCTTCTAGAAATTTAATCAGAGCTATGAGCAGGGCAGGATCAGCTTTCCCTAACTTTTATCTGGCTATGGTCCAGACACCCAATAGGCACCTGATCAGGACTGTAACGCTTAACTCGCAAAGGCCATACTAGAGTGAATAGATATTTTCCTCCCAAGGCTCCCTTATCAATTAAATTAGATTAGATTAGACTAACAATATTCTTTAAAATACACCTGAAATACGAAAGGTGAAATCATTTAGTCGTGCAATTAAAATCCAATTAAAAAAAAAATATATTTGATATTAGCCGTACATCTAATCTATTTAATCTGTGACCCTACGAGTGGGATTCAAATCTGCGGTTTTCAGGATGCTCAAAATCTAGAGCATCCCATTCTACCCACCGCCACAAACCGAACTTGTAAATATTATTTCGGTTAATAATTTTAACCATCAATATTTGTATATATGAATATAAAACGTAATAAAATATATATTCCAGCATTTATAAAATGAATATTGCAACCAATTGTAAATACGTTTGATATTCGATTTTGATGATTAATAAAAATTTGTTGGATAAAATATTTTTATCAAACCAGAATAACATTTTAAAAATTATGCTATACCGAAAAATTCATTGGTTACCAAATTTGTGCAAAAAAGTGTTCAATATACAATTTTATCAAAATTTTGTATTGTACCTGATAATATACCCCAATTCAATCAAATTGAAAATCCAGCTAAATATTCTCGTCACTAAATCAAACCAAGGCCACATTAAGAAAACGTACCTGAGGATATCCTACTTGACCCTTGACACGACCTTCTTGATACCGGGGCGATCCCTAAGAAATTTCTTCACAGGAAGTTGGATGATCTGTCATATGTTCGCAGTCCGACTATGAATATTTTTAAGCAGTCCATATTCGTGTGACCTACGACCTCTCCATTTACAAGAAAAAATTTTAAATTCATACTTTCCCGCGAATCCTATAGAAATATACTGGACCATAATTAATATTTTATTTGAAGTTTTATAAAATCGCATTATTTTTTTGTCAATAGAAAGTTCTGGTTCGATACATAAAATAATAAATAAATAAAATAACGTACATAAAAAATAAATAAAATCGCTTTTACACTTACTCGACTTTTTCGTTCGAATGACAGATAATATACCCTGGGGCGAGTAACGGGATCCACAGTCGAGTAGACAAGCTTGGGTAATACGTGACGTTACGATATTTGTGTACAAAAAATATAACTAAAAAAATCGAGTACTGTGGACTCGGCATAAATCACTCAATGCTACGTATCTCCTACTTAGTACTAAATATTTCTATACCTTTTTCGTCAATCGAAATTTCGTATTAAAATTTGGTACTGCTCCGATACGAGACTCTGGAGAATTTCTCTGGATCCCTGGAAGTGTGATAGCGTTTAAAAGAAGTTCTGTATTCCCTTTTCCAAGAAAAGTCCATGCGGACAAAAAGTTCTGAAGCTCCTGAAAATTGTGTCGTGTGTCAAGGGAGCTGTCCTGCAGAGTCTGGGAGCGGTCGTGACACACCCCTGTGACCTTTATGGGGGGTATCAGGGTGAAATAAAGAATTGTGCTCTGGATTTTATTTGAAACCTACTTACTAGGTAGATTTTCACGTTTCCAACTTTTTCGCGTTTGTCTCCTACTACCTTATCTAAATTTTTTTTCTAATGCATGGAATTAACATTGGACGAAAAAGACAAATAGGATTGATCAGGAATTAAAGGGTCAAAAATGACAATAAATGCCACGTGAGATTTCGAAAAACTGGACAAAATTAACGCTCAAAATTTTTTTCTATACTTTTTCCCATTTGCCTCTCACCAGACAGTGTCCCATATTCGTTCTTATCGTCCCTAGTGTCGCGGCTCTAAGAAAATTTGTAGCTTTCATGGAGATGCTGTGAAAAGGATCGTAGCCATAAATGCGATCTCGTACTAGTTTTATCCCAAGGAGTAGAGATTGCCTAGGAAATGTAAGTACCGACGAAAATGAAGTTTAGTATCTCGGGATTACGTCACACCTGAAGTTCAATTCGCCAAGAAACTCAAGATAAGGCATAAAATAATGCTGATAATATTTGCGATTGATCTTCCCAACATAGAAGGAAATTTGACAAGGGTTTCAGTTTGCTATTTCGAAAAAGGTTTTTACTTCTTGGGATTTTAATTTTATATATATGTAAAGTACGTTCCTGAAATACTTAACCACAAGGAATGGAAGGAGCAACCTTTCTCGAAGATAGTAAAGGGAGGATATGAACCTTAAGAGGAAATGGACCAGACTATTGGAATTTGTGAATTGTCGCACGAGGCTGGAAATTTCGCAGTCAAAAATTTCTGTACAAAATTCAGTGTCAATAAATTTATTAGAAAATAATTCAAACTCTCCGATAAAATGTCTTTCTCTGTGGATCTAAATTTTGGAATTTTTTTTTTTGGAAAATTTATCAAATGTAACTGAATTTCGAAAGTGACAGCATACGTATCTGTCACGGCGACTCACCTTTGACGTATTCAACACTTATCGCAGTGTTGTACTTAAAAAATGGGGGCACCCAGGGAAATTTGGATATCTGTTAACTTTACCCCAAATCTCTTAAAATTCCTCTTTCATAGTCAATTAAGTTACTTTTGGGTGCGAATTTTCCTCTATTCCAGCCCATAAAGCTACTGGCTAAAGTTGGCTTAAGGAACGTGGAAGAATCGCGCGTGGGTGTAATCGCTTCTACGCATCAGTATTGATTTTCGTATTTTATATATGCGTTTATTTGGATCCTTCCCAACAAATATTTCTGAAAGACAAAAACCATTATTATTATTAAAAAAATGGTTCCAAATCCTCCTCGTTCCCTTGATAACATTATTTTCGTCCGCTCTTTGATTAGCGAAAGCAATTTTGATCGTATAGACTATTTTAATGACAATGATCCTCTGATATGATCTAGATGGGCGCTGTTTACATCATTATAATGGGATCTATCGAAACGCATTGGATCCCATATATCAATTGTAGGATCTTATTTGTCATACTCGTATCAACATTGACATCTCATATTCGTCCGGTTCAATCATTTCATCACTCACTGCCAAGTTTTGTTTTTCTCAGATGTAGACAAATAAATCGGGACTCGAGTCTGATTTGAATATTCAGATATTATTGATGAATTTCGTAAGATGTACCTATATCTGGCCTTTTTTAGGGAGTTTGATCTTTTGTGGGAGCTCAAAGGAAAAGCCCTAGAAGAGGAAAGTGATTTTTCGCGAGCGTACAGATGAAGTAAATCAGGAAGGTGACTGTGTAAAGTTTATTTTAATAATTTGATTATTTATTGGTTTCGCGATGCTTTAAGATTCAGTTCAGTCTATAAGGATGTAAAATTTTAATATTTTAATATTTATTATTTATTATTATTTAATTTTAATATTTTAATACTTCCCAATAACGATTGATTTCTTATACAGTTTTTTTATCGTGACAAAATTTTTAGCAAACAGATCATTTCTGGTTGGGTTGTAATTTACACGGGAAATAAAGTACCGGGTGTACATAAATTACGCGATAATATTTATAGTTAGTCGCATAGTTGATGCGACAATGTAAATCAGTTTGCTCTGATTGTTCTGATAACGCAATCGGTGCATGCATGTTGCCGTAGTGGAAATTTCTGGAATTTTCGCGCATCATCATCATCTCCAAGAGATAAAGTTCCGCTAGAGCGGAATGACCGATATTGCTCTTTCGTGCAAATTTGAGAACTCTTTTATCACTTTCATTTCATTTCACCTGGCAGCATTCATATTTTCCGCTAATGAGTACAGTCGGTCCAGGAATAAATTTTTTTGACAGATCGAAAACAATGAATTCTTTAACACGTGCGTTTCGTAGTTTTGCACTGAAATTTAATATGCAGACATTTCTCGCATTTACGGCAGATTAGGATTCTGAAATTTGCGCCGAAATGACGTTGATAAGTCGAATCACCTCTTTCTATATGTTTCTATGAAAAATGATATAGTTTAAATATAAATTCAAATTGCGTATAAAAAAAAAGATTTATTACAATAAAAAAGGGAAAAAAGGTATACCAAGTTGTCTATGTATTTTTTAGTAAAGAATAAATCCAGACGACTTTTCTTGACTTTCTTATTTTTATTTCCACAAATTTCTCGATAGCATTTATACGAAGTAACGATATTACTATTCACTTCCAAGTTCCTTTCAAAATTATGACAATTTTTCTGAAAATCGTTACACATGTCTGCAAACGTGCAAAAATTTCAGTTAATTTTTTCAGCAGCTTCTGTTGCTCCAGTACAATCAGATCTTCATCAAGCAATGACAAAAAATCTTGCGCAGATTACGAGGGACTTTAGCTAGTCTTGGAGATAGTGGTGACGTATGCCGATGATATATATAACGATACCCCTCAGCATCCCATGCAACATCCTCGCGTGGACCCACGCTGCGCTACGAAACGTAACTCTAAACACTGGACGCATGTGTGAAGAAAATTTCAAAATTTTGTTTGACTATAACTCGAAACGCCACTCACGAGGATTGTCTCTATTATTTTATTTTTGGCATATATATCAGTGATACCAATAGCCACGTGTGATTTACTAAAGATCGCATTGCTTACGATCTTTAAAAAAAATATTTTATTCATAGACCTGCTATTATCTTTTTTTCAATTTTCGACTATTGAACATTCTGATCTCTGTGAACTAAACACGACCCGGTATGCTGAGTTCGGTAGGCCAATATAAAGTAACGTATATACGGACGAATGTCGTTTATATTTATTCCTCTTTTGATTCTCTTATTTACGAGGCTCTGCCACGAGGAAGGAGTACAGGTCGACTAACGTAGCTATTAATCCTAACTCTCTAGGGCATTACGTAAATGTACGATGCGGTCGACGTAAATTGATCACCGAATTCGGCAACGCGATATAGTCTGATAGCATCTGGGTGAAACCGAGCAAGATCACATAGAGGCTATTAGGCCTTATTCATTTTTCCTTTTGAAATCAGGATACAGAATAGGAATAAAAAAAGTACGAGAGACGTTAAAAGATAAATAAATTAGCATAGGAAAAGAAAATTCAAAAAAAAGTTTTAAATAACGTAGAAATAAAAAATTATTGCTGGAAAGTAAGAGATGATTCTTGAATAAAATCTTTAAAAAGAAACTAGGATTTTCTGTCAGATGAAAAGGAAGGCAGTGTGAGAGATGATAACCTAAATCCCTTTGACAATGGTTATGCGCTCGTGTAGAATAAAGTAATATAAGAATAGATGGTGCAGCGTGGAAGATTGATTAAAAAAGAAAAAAGATTTTTTTTCTATTGTCCTCGACATTGTGAAAGCACCGTAGCAAGGCAATGCATAATACTTGACTGCATCAACGACTGAGTGAAATGGACCCCTTTCTGATGATGGCAGGTCACACGGAGAAGATTGAAGTATAATTCTATTAGGGAAGCTGATAGTCACACGTGGTAATACAGCTTAATCGAGTTTTAGAATATGCGATTGTTATTATGGCGAAGCTTCCATATGTACGAATATATTGTATAGTTGAAACGAAGATCTAAGGCACTGTATATCTTGATTATATAATTTTACAAGTTCGCTTATCGGATCTTTTTGAATTTGTGACGTGAGTGAGAAAAATGTATGATTTAGATAAATTTGCAAAAAAAAATAAAATAAAAAAAGTTTCACGATTTAATACAAAAATTAATGAAAACGAATCTCTCTGGTTTCCATAAATTTGTATCATTTATTGAATTTTGTGATGCGATTAAAAATTGACGCTGTAATTTTAAGTGGTTTTGAATATAATTATGTATAATTTATTATGTGTAATTTTGAACTTATAATAGCGTAATTTTCTATGACTGAAGCTGATTTTTGCGTACCTTTCTCTGTGCAAGTTCATACACTTTTTTGATTTTTGAACCGAACTGACGATAATGGATTTTTTTTTCGCTATTTACATTTCTCCAATCTGTATTTGCAGGTTGAGTAAATTCAAAAAGTTTCTCAAGAAAAGCAATTGTTTCGGTGAAAAGTCAAAGAAAAAGGTTAAAAAGTAAAATAGACAAGAGGTAAATATACATGAATTGATTGTACACGTATAGTGTATAGGTATGTTACTACAGTTAAATTAGATATTGAAAAAAACAGCAGTACAATGGAATTCCGTTATATTCAAAAAATCGCAATGTTTACCAGCCTCGTTCCCTTTTTCTGAAAACATACGCAAACCCCTGCACGCCTCAGCAAATATTTGCACGTTTCGTATTTTTGCATACTCTCGCAAGGGACTAGCTTACTGCAATTATTAAACGTAGAAAATGTCGCATAGCTTCGCGCTCTACGGGAATTGCATATACATACTGCACTATATTCCTTATGGAATAAAAAAAATTAACATTCAAAAAAAAACCATACATCTAGCAACGTTGCAATTGTTCAGTCTCACAAATAACACATAAAATAAAACCTAACAAAAATTCATCGAATAAAATAATCGACCAAAATAATATAAATTTTTATGCAATTCATTACGTAAAATTAACGTTTATAGGGGAAGATGCGATAAGACGAATTCGTTAAAGCAATATGAGTTATCAGTAAATTGAATGATATATTGAAATATCTTGACGTCATTATTTCCTCAATCTGTTCGTCTCGCACCACCTTTCCCTAAATTATTAGCTGATCGATGTACCGTTAAAGCATGAATTCAGTGTTGCAATTTGTCAAGCTTACTCATACAGCCCGGTGGAATATTTTGGGTCAGTAGAAAGGAGAAAAGAAAAACTGATAAGAGGTGCTCCCGTCAGCAACAGACATGTCGGTCTTCTTCTTCCGGTTGCACAACATGCGCCGCCAAGCGGAGGAAGCGCGAAAGAAGCGTCAGAAACGCGGCGGGGGTCAGGGTGGTCAGCGTGGGACCAACTGCGGCGACCAATCGCAGCCGACTGCGGGATCGATGCAGCAGGATCGATGCAGCAACAAGACGCATGGAAATTCAAGCAAACTCTTCGAGAGGGCGCCACTGCAGCCTAGCGATTCCCTCGACGAGATCGCCTTTCAGATCCCCAGGTGAGACCTCAGCACGTAGCTGCTTCCTAGGTAAATTTTCTTCTTTCTTCCTGTGTTCGATTACATTGCTTAACCTCCTTGATGATCCGCCATCTTTAACTTCACACTGAAGAGTCACCACCACTCTAACCACTCGACCCACTAGAACAAAAGGTAATATCTCTGAAAGATTTCATTGACCTCTTCTCTTCTTTAGCCTTTCATACTCATTTTTCATCGTCCGTGCTGCACCAATGTATTTTCTTCTACGATCTCGACTGGATGACGTTGGATTTTTTTTTTTTTTTTTTTCTTTCAAGATGACGCCAAGTCCTCCTTTGAGACTCGTGGCCACTTTCTTGGCCCCGTGGCAGAACGTCTCTTGGAATAAATATAAGGTTCGTTAAGGTCTCGCGCGACGTATGAACAAGGTCTGTTTTGTAGGGGGTTGTTGAGTCTAACAAGCACAGTGAAGATTCTTCGGAAGAAGTAAAGCAGTCGGCGAAGGTTTTTCATGAATGTACTCTGGGCGAGGAAAGTTTCGCGACAGGATAGCGCGTACCACGCGATAGTTAAAGAATACGCTTTCCAATTGGACTCTGGTCTAATTGGTGGAGGCTGCAATTAGCGAAATAATTGCATAGCTTAGTCGGGATTACTATACGTACGGCAGGCTGAGAGCTACGTAAGAAGATACGGATGGGTAGAGATAAAGATAAGGGTATAAAGATTTGAACGTTTCGCATAGGTCGATATCTTTATTATCGATCATCGCTTGATATACGGATAACGTGGTAGGATTTTATCGCGCGGCTGATAGGTTTCGCGTAGAAATTTATATCGAACGCTTTTTTTTGGAATTTTATATTAATTCGGGAAGCGTTTTTAGATATCGATTAATTTTATAGTGGGAAATTATGTTTCTGGCATTTTGTTCAGGGTTAGTCAAATTTTTAATTATGATTTTTGAGGTTGCTCAAAATATTTAGACAAATTATTTTTGCACATTTTTTGAGACTGTTATGTGATCTATTTAATTTTTCTCTTAAATATTTTTTATTTATGTTCTTGCCTAGCACGAAAGTCCTAACGACGTTCTGTGGACATTTTGAAAAATTCTTGTTAACTTTTCGGATAGCAGCGTGCGAGCACATATGACAGGAAATATAACAAATTATTATATGCTATCAAAATAAATCATAATAATGTATGTTTAATTTATTGCTATAATTGCAAAAGTATATAGTTAGAAATTTTAAGCAAAAAAGTACCAGTAAGTTGTCTGTCAGGCTTGCAGTAGTGTCCTAATATTTTTTGAAAAAATTTGATGACAGACGGCAATATAATAATGAAAATTTAGAAAAAAAATAATCAAGCTATAATAAATAAACATTTCATTGAAACTTCAATAGCAGAAGTTGGTAAGTATGTTAATAAATTTTTGTTCGCATCCAGCGTTTAAAAAAAATAATTTATCGTTAACAATTTGCTAACAAATCTGTTATTCTTTTCGAGTAATTATTTTTCCTAGCATATTTGCAACATACGTTTTCAAGAATAATAACGCAAAAGAATTTAATTCGCTTGCTGCAATTATTTTCGAGATTTTTGTTGTATATTTTTACTTTTTGCATTTTTTTATTTAATGAAAAACTTTTTATTATATTCTCAGCAAATCTTTGTTGCACAAGCAAGTCAACTATTTTGAAACCTGCCCCTTGTGTTATATGGGTTTTAAATCTGCCAATGAACTGCCATCATAAAAGTACTAAAAAAAAAATTTAACATCAAAGAATTTCCAAAAATTTATAAAAGCTCTTTTGATTTCTCGCATCAACTATTACATTAAAAAAAAAGAGAACGGCACTTTTTTCCCAATAAAATCGATCGCACCATAAGTCGAATGATTGCACGTTCGACCCGATCATCAATATTCCTTCAGTGGCCTCCGCTAATAAGGGCGTCCACCCAATTAAATATAAGTTCGCCTCAAGTTTTAAACAATCAAATAGACGAGTGGTCACGAAAGGGAATTAAATAACAAAAGACCACAAGGTTTACAGTCATTTACGTCCCATTGATTGGACCAGACAAGTATAAATAATTAACTCTAAAAATACTTAAAAGCCACGAAAGCCATTGACACAATTTTCAATAAAAAAAAAGATCCAGGTAAACGATCAAATAAAAACAGATCGAAAGTAAAGAATTTTTGTATCGAAGCAAAAATCCCTTTTCGTCTTACAAAACAACAGCACGTGTCTAATACTGCACGTCATAGAATCCCCGTATAATAAACATCCATAAATCCAATGACTTGGACCATTGTAAATGACACGTGCCGATAGATACAATGACTAAAAATAATGGTGCTCGGCCTAGTCGAAACATGAAAGGGCTCTTGGGAAAGACGTTCTCATTAGGTGCGTCGCCGAGCGCGCCTCTCGTGGCATTAATGGTAACACAAAATAATGGTCCAGGGATCTGACTTCGATCTAAATACTTCAGTTGCCAGAGTCATTCATTTTCATCCTCTGTACGTGAGATGAAAGATATCGAGAATCTCTGAGCCCTCGATCACATTTTTTTTTGTATTACTCTCCAGTTCTCTCTCCCCTCTCTCCCCTCTCCTCTCGCTCCGCCAAAAGCATTAGCATCGCTCCATTCGGAATTTCTCACATATTCCTTTACACCGGGTGTCTCAGTTGAACCAGTTAAAACCTTAAGAGTCTTTTTATCTGTTCCATAACGCGATTCGACCAATACTCTATGAATAAAAAAACGAGACAGTGGATAAGCAGATGGGGATGAGTGGGAGGGTGGTAGTGGTGGGGGAAGAGGAGAGGGGGGTTATCCGGAAATTCGAAAGCAGATATAAAAAATGACAAGAGTATACTAAGTGCGGATAAACATGAGCTTATATCTTGCTGTAGTGTCGAATTATGTGAACGTACTGTACTTAACGACTGGAGTGAATTTCTAGCAGATGATGTAGGTGCTGCCATCCCTGAGCCGTCGCGGCTACGTCAGAAACTAAAAGTTCACAGCTCATCCCACGGTATCGCGTTTAGTCTGCTATAATTCCCTACGGACTAGAGTAAAAAAAAAAAGGAAACAGATCTGCGAGGACCTAACCTAACCTTCCTTCTCCTGGGCAGCTAATGCAGCGGAAGTGGACTCTCAACTTTGTTACGTTTAATCACGTCCTGCAGCTCTCACTGCACGTTTTACTTCGCTGGTAATTGAAGTTGGGATCGAGCTCGTCGATGCCATTACTCGGCTAGTGCTACGTCTGTAGGAGACTTCATTTTTATATCTAGCTTTATTATCTTATAATTTTTTTTTTAGATTTACTATCTCATAATTATGCATTTTTTGCACGGTGGCGATAAGGTCTTTGTCGTACGAAGGATTATTGTTCAGTTGATTTGAAACTCGAAATAGCTATTTTTGAAGTTACTTTTGATTATTGGTTTGATTCGTTGAGATTCTAATTTATCTAATCAATTATCGGAATTGCGCTGCACTATGTACTGCTGTTTCAAGTTGAATTTGAACTAAAAGGTAGGGGCTGTTTCTGAACTTTTAAAAACGATTCGTTAGAAAGACTTCCGGTCTATTTTGTTTCTAATTGATTGGAAATGGCTATTATTATGTTATTCGAATTATTTGGAAATAATTAGAAAAAAATGAAATCTTAGGAATGTCGGATTTTTAAACGATTTAT
Organism: Trachelus stipa; assembly: GCA_036026315.1. NCBI lineage: Eukaryota > Metazoa > Arthropoda > Insecta > Hymenoptera > Cephidae > Trachelus > Trachelus stipa. The sequence goes on along the minus strand of JAYRCB010000754.1, from coordinate 21,531 downwards.
AAGAATCCTGACGATAATTGTATATAAAAAGTAATTCAAGATGAAATTAATACTTTGAAAGCTTTAGTGCCATTGGCAAGCAAAGGTTTAATGTTTCTCGTTAATAAATAAAGAAAATAATTGAAAGGACATTTTTCTTTATTTGTGTTTGAGTTTTCAGTTTCTTCAACTATTTACGATACTATTCAATTATTTTATAGATTATAATTAACGACTGTTTTAATACTTTAACGACTGATGGTACATATTTTATTTTGAGTTTCACTACTTTTCACCCGTTTTGTCCTCTTAATTGGATTCGCCATGTTGAATTTTGAAATTTTAGAATTTTAACTTTAGATTCTGAAACTTCTGAATATCAGGAATAGTCAATTTTGAATCGTTTGAAATAATTCAAAAGTTTTCAAATAAACACACGGTATATTCTAACATAAATATAATATATTTGCAGGTGACCCTAATTAAGGGTCGAGATTTCGTAAAATCAAATTTAGTCATTTTTGTTTACCCTAACAATAAACTATCTATAGAACAATAATTGATTAAATTTATACACGCGATCGTGCGAATGATAATTAGCGACTTCATTTCTAACGATTTCGGAGATATTACCTTGTAACGCTATTAATTTTACACCCTGTATAAATATAGTATATACATGCATAACTCTACGCCGACTTAATCATGTTACGTTACAGGCTCATTACGTTACGTAACTTTTATATTTAATTATCAGGGATTTTTGATAATAGTAAGATCGAATTACACACAAGTGTATATAGTACATATATAATTTTGTCAAAAGGCTGTTTCCAGGACATACGACACTCACAACGGCAAACCGATGTGCCTTTTTTTTTAAAACCTAATCTTGGGACACGTGACATTGGATATCTAACCTAATCTAACCTAAGGAAAACCATTTCTTAGTACATCACAACTCCGAGTGTCTAGCATAAAAAATTTTTTGAAAAATTCAGTGTGAGTGCCGCTTTATAGTCCTGAAAGTATACATTACGCATCAAAATTCTTTCAGACCCTTCCTGGAAGTGTCCTCATAACTGCCAATACTCAAGACAGTAAGTCCTGAAAACTACCTTTCAACAAATTTATACCCATATATCTACATATATACACATTGCTGTAGGTAAATTGGTGTTCGACTGGCATCGTCATTTTGGGGAATTTTTGTCGTTTACTGTATCTATAATAGAAACGCGTTATCATAAAGCTCTGAAAATTAAAAAAAAAAACAGGTTTAATATGTAAGGAAAGAAATTTTGTATAAAAAGAAAAAAACACAATAATTGATCTTGCGTCGATGAATTTATTGAAAGTGAAGGAAAAAAAGGTTTAAGATAATTTACGTCAGTGGAATAACTGCGAAAGTGGTCAGACATCCGTTTCGTTCCTTCTTAAGTGGTTCAGCCCGGTCAGTGTCAGACGCAAAGTGGTAGGTTGAACCCAGCCAAATGGAAAAGTAAAATATAGACCAATAGGTAGAATGTTTTATAGTCTTAACGTATAACAATATATAAAGTGTAAAACGATAAAAACAAAGGAATTTTTGTTTCTCTTCGACACAGAAGAACATTAGGCCCCTTATCACCTCCTGATTGTAAATTAACTGCCATTGATATAACTTCACAATTCCAACCCTCCTTTACCTTATTGTCCTGAAACAGTTCTCCAATACGTTTAAAAAAACTTTCAATTGTTCCACAAGATTCTTGGGATACAATCGAACCTAATAAATGTTTGGTTAAAATTCTTTTTTAAATTTCCCGCGCAAACTTAAGCTACCCCGCGTTCATTCTATTGTGAAAATTACAAAACCACCCTGTATACGGCGCAGCCGAAATTACAAATAAAATAATTTGTAATTCAGTAGCGACGTATTTAACAGCGGGTGTTGAAATAAAATCAGGCTGAAAATCTTATAAAATTCATCCCTATATGATTGGTCACCCCTGTTGGTACTACTGTGAGTGATCGACCCTCTGAGAAATTTTTTTTTTATAGTTCAACCGCAACTACCTGCCGCTTAAAATTCAGCTCAAGGTACGGAGGTAACTTGGTGGCTGTTATCGATTTTGTAAAATCGAATAATATTGACGAACCTTTTTCACGTTTGGTCAACTTTATTCGTAAGGCAGCTTTTTATGCCTGACTTTGACTTTTATTACTATTTACCTACCGGCAGACCTGCATAACAGCATGTTAAGTACCAACCGTTGAATATTTTTGCTCTTCTTGTGTTTACAGATTCTTTATTGTTTTTTTTTATATTTTTGCTTAATATGTTTAATTCATTATGATCCATTAATCGTCAGACTCATTAAATCATTAGATACCGCACACAAATACGGTAAAGTACAAAGTTGAATATTTTTCTATGGATACAATTCGAATATTTTGCTGGACTATGCTATTGTGATATTATTGCATATGATATTTCTAACACAAATTCCACGCGAATAAAGGTAAGAAAGCAGTTCAGTAGAAGTAAGTAAAAAATCGAAATGCATCATAAAATATTTTTGAAAAAATTTTTTTGCATTCTTCGAAATATACCCGTATTATGTTTTTCAATCCTGATAAACGGACCAATGTTTTAAATAAAATTACACTTTGTTTTATCAGGCATCCGTGTCCCTAACGTTATCAGGTAAAAAGTTTATCGTAGTAGAATGATAAATGTTGAAATTCACTATGCTGCATAGTGATTAAATTTTATTGATCGGTCCACTTTTATTGTTTGGTATATCCGACCGTACATAATGGAAATATCGACATTCCTTCCTAAACCATCACTATATACCCAAAATATTATGCACGTAATGCGTGATTGATAAAAAGATTAATGTCCATTGATAGCATTCCATTTTTTACTTCAATGACGAATGACAGGGATTCATTCGAATACGAATAAAGATACTACGAAATAAATTGGTATTCGTCATGTAATAAATTTGTGCTTTATCAGTGCCTATTTTTATTATCAATTTATCGTTGTAGAATAATAAAAATTATCATTTTGGTAAAACATAAATAACTAGTCAACGATACTACATTCAATACAATTATAGTACGAAAATTTATAATTTAAAAAAACAATACGAATTTCATTAATACACGAAGAAAAAAATTTTGAAATTAGGTCGGAAAATCATTATGAAATTCTTAAACACTATCATTTTTATAAGGACCGAATGCAAAACCGCGTTCTTCACAAGCATTATATGTGCCCATAATTATAAAAGTGGTCTAAGTCATATATTTCTTGTTTCGATATATTTAATGAATTTCATTAGAATAAATGAATATGATGTGAAATAACTGATAAACTCTTTTTTTTTTATTTTGACTTAAACCACTTTCATAATTATGGGCACATATATATTTATATTTAATCCTTTGAGAATTTTCGCTCGTTTCCTTCGTTTCGCGAATTTTCAGAAATCGAATTCGCGACACTTTTAAGGTATTTTTGCACTAGGGAGGCGTCTTTATAGGAAACAACACTTGATTTTAAAATAAAAATAGTCGTGATATACTGTCCTATAATTCATATGCTAGGAAGTCGCTGAACGTTATCACGCTATCTCTAACAAACTCTTATTAATGTGTACAGTTTGTGTTGCCGAACCGTATACTAATATTTAGTAGAGGAAAAGAGATAGCTCGAACCACAATACAGCAGATTGCACAATGTGTCCAGTGATTGTAGGCCAACTGATAATAAGGATGATAATAGTTCAGAACTGATAGATGGTCACAACGATGCCCGTTTGCCAAATATATTATCGTTGAAAGAGGTTTTTACTCAGACGGCTACTAATCATTATGACGTTGGGAGCCGAGTCTTTTTGGGTGGATTTTTGGTGATAAGGTGGATCTGCACTTTTGACAGTTCTATTAAAATAATTTCACTGCAATTTGATGCAGGTAGTTTAGGAGGTCCTTGCTGATACTAAGGGATATCACAATGATTCATTAGACCTAGGGAGAACTGGTAGCTTGCGCAGCTACTTATCACGATAACGTTTGAAGCCCAGTTTTTTTGAGTGGATTTTTGGTGATAAGGTGGATCTGCACTTTTGACAGTTCTATTAAAATAAATTCACTGCAATTTGATGCAGGTAGTTTAAAATGTCCTTCCTGATGCTAAGGGATATCACAATGATTCATTAGACCTAGGGAGAACTGGTAGCTCAGGCAGCTACTTATCATGATAACGTTTGAAGCCCAGTTTTTTTGAGTGGATTTTTGGTGATAAGGTGGATCTGCACTTTTGACAGTTCTATTAA
>JAYRCB010000754.1:0-17121 GCA_036026315.1 Trachelus stipa | reverse complement strand
ATTCACTGCAATTTGATGCAGGTAGTTTAAAATGTCCTTCCTGATGCTAAGGGATATCACAATGATTCATTAGACCTGAGGAGAACTGGTAGCTCAGGCAGCTACTTATCATGATAACGTTTGTAGCCCAGTTTTTTTGAGTGGATTTTTGGTGATAAGGTGGATCTGCACTTTTGACAGTTCTATTAAGAGATCAATGCATTTTGATGCAGGTACTTTAGGAAGTCCTTCCCGATACTAAGAGACATCACAATGATTCATCAGACCTGAGGAGAACTGGTAGCTCAGACAGCTACTAATCACAATGATATTGGGAGCTGAACTTTTAAGGTGTTTGATTTGGAAATTGGGTCGACTTCTGACAGCTCTGGCACAATAAATTTGCTGCTGAGAATTTAGAAAGAATAGCAAAAGCTCTTTATACTTAGATTAGATACAATGCACATTTTGCAGTACAATACTGTTCACTCGTTTGATCTGGAAAGCAGGATAGGTTTCACCTATTTGAATTTTTGCAATTATAATTTTTCAAAAGTCGTGTGAGTTCCTGTCGAGGAATATGATACGTTATTTTTTGTGGGAATAACATTTTTTGTTATCCCGAGGTGTTAATGTAGAATTTTGATTTGATATTTTAATTTGACTAATTGGATTACCGGTACCCAGCTTACTGGTGTTTTATTGTGCTTGACGCTTGGCGGCAGAGAGGGCTTGGGCACTTTTTTGTTTTGATTCCAGGCGCTGCCACTGGTTTTCGACTCTTGGAATATTAAATATAATAATTTCGAAATTTTATCCTTATCATTGCTGTTATGACTAACTTCAAGGGAATTAAATAATATTAGGAATTAGTAATTTAAAGATCCTATTTTTTTGTTCTTTATCGGCGTCGCTCTTAGAGGTCGATAAGAGTTTTGAGGAATTTTTTCACATACAATTATGCACATCCACAGTGCGTTATTCACTCTCACGTGGGGCTCTTGACGTATTCATCATAGAGAAAGGATGTTTAAAATGGAAAAATGATAAAAGATAAGAGGATATAAGAATGGAATATTACAATACGGAGAGAAAAATCTGAACGAAGCAAAACTCAGAGAAAATCCCTTAATCCCTTGAACGATAGGAAGCATTTGACTCTTCGTGCCAGTGTGGGCAAGAAAAAAAGGTTCTTGGATTTTAACGACAATTGGAATCTAGGGACTTTTTGTGTTGCAAAATACGAATTCGAAGTTCAAATTTTTTAATTTGAAATTGCGAATCCAATATAGTAAACCAGAACACTAAAGGGGCTTGATTTGGATGAAACTTGGTGCTCGAGGATTTTTGAGGTCGCTGATTACGGATCTACGGTCGAAATTCTGAAATTCAAAATTACGGATCCAATATCCAAAAAATAATATGATTTGGATGATTTCTCAATTTTCAGTTCAGATTCCTATTATCTGTCCCCAAAAAACTGCCGCGTACCAAGTTTTATTCAAATCAACTAACTTTTTTTCATTTTGACCCGCCATTTAAAAATTTTTTATTTTGACCCTGGATTCACATTCAGCGTCCAAAAAAACTTTAAGAACCCAATTTTTATGCACATCGATCCATGCAATCACCAAGTAAACGATGTGACACTATATAGCCTCAATGCCGTCCAAGTGATTAATGCCCAATAAAGAAATCAAAAATCAGATTAGCATCTTATTCGGTTATTGATGCATTTCACGTGATATTCAAATTGTGCAAATTTCATCAGGGCCGTTGGGTAACGTTATCACAGCTCTAATCAGATGATCTATATATATTCGTTAGTGGCTACTATCATCATAACTCTTAACTCGAATTTCACTCTACTGCATTACTTTCGTGAAAGATTTTTCATTACAAGGGAACAATTCAAAATTTCCCAAAAAATCAGTAATTTGTTCAAAGCGTGAAGTACATTGGCAAAAATAAACTGTTCATTATTTCCCATCGTCTCATATCATTTCCTATATAATTTTTATTAAGTTCCATATCAGGACTCCCAAAGCTCCCAATTTATCAAATCTTCACTCAAAAACTCAAATTCATTCACAATTTTCTTCACTTCGTTATTAGCTTCAGCAGAATTAGTCATGACGTAATGGAAGCTACAGACACTACACTGATCATCGAATCTAAAAAAAGGAGCTTCGATCTCTGAAAAATTTCACGTTTCTATTTCCTTATCAGTTTTCAATGTCTTGTCGTACAATCCATCTGCATCAATTTTTAATTTTCTCCGTCATCGAATTCAAATTTGTATTTTAATTCGACTTCTCTTCGCATGATCAATTTCGCACGGCAATAACTATACTAATGATAGACATGTATAAAAAATACATAGTTTACTGTATAATGCCATCTGCCTCTCATTTACTCCATTATATATTACATTATACATATATTACTGTCGACACAAGTTAACGATTAACCTGGCCTCAATACAAACTTAGTTACCTCATCAAAGTCTGATCAGGACCAAAGTAGTTAATCCCATCCTAAACCTAACCTAAAAGTAGCTTCTCGCGAAACCCGTTAGGGCAGCACGGGATTACGATATGGAATATGTTAAAAAATCTGTTTATTTAATTAGCAGGAATTTGGAATTTTCGAATGAAAAAGTGTACTGGTTGGTATCACTGATCCAAAGGTTGAAGTATTAAAGTATTTCTAGATTGTAACTATAATACTGCAAAAGGGTACTTTATGAGGGATCGATTAAATATTAAAAAATATTAATCGTAGTATCACTGCTATGAAATCCCTCTTATTTCCTTATCAACGTCCAACCATATATGTTATGCTCTATTAATTTCTAATTAATCTTATTCGACCTCTATCGGCAAAAATTAGAACTAAATCGCAAAGGATTTTCAGTACGTAATTACAGTAACGATCTGAGGAAAGAAGCAGCATCAGTTTGAGTCTCATTACGGACCAACTGATTGATCACAGATAAAAAACGTCGCCACGAGTTACGTATTTTCCGACACTCAAGAATCTATTGTGCAAAAAGGAACGACTCGTGCGAATCTGCGAATTAGATTTGCCAGCAATTATAGAAGTTTCAGCGATCGCGAATAACGGTGGAATAACACGATTTTAAAAACCGTGCCAAAATGTGAACGGGTATCTTTTAGTTAATCAGCTTTTGAATTATACAATTTTTCCCGCCACCATAGTTGAGAAGGTCTCGTCCGTTTTTGATTTTTCTCAATCTTCATTAAAAAAAAAAACTTGCAAAATTATTGTCCTCGACCAGTTAAATTCTCATAATACAAAAAAAGGTATTTTGCTGCGTGAAGTATCCTGAAAGTAACTTTATGAAATGTCGGAATTTAATTTGCAAAGTGGTTAATAAGATTTACCATAATTCCATTGCTCGTGAGCCTATTTTCCAATGAGCAGTTTCCGTTCCTCCGATCCTACTGGAACACATAACAACGTCATTTGATGCAACCATGTCAGTTGCAACCAAGTATTGCATAACGAAAGTCCACGTTGCGTGCGGTACCAGGGGCGGCTGATGAGGGGTCGAATCGAGGGGGATGAATGAGCAACCTCACGAAATTGGACACTAATGGATGGTTACAGCATGGCACTCGTCAGATACATTAGATTAATCGGACCGATCATTAATTAGTATTTGATCGAGATGCGAAAGACCCATTTCCCATAAGTGGCTTTTACTATCATCCGCAGGATAAATATCGTGAAAATTAATCGAGCATAATTCGACCCTGTGAACCGACCTTATTATCGGCTCGAACCATTTAAAGCCGTAGAACCATCGAGGATTCGAATTTTCTTGGCAATTTGCAATGCGAATAAATGATAGGGTGAACAATTTCTTAGGGCTGAAAATCGCTCGTAAGTTTTCGAAGAATCGAGTGAAAACTTTATCTTAGGAGTAACGCGAGAGCGAGCTTTATTATTTTCATTTTAGTTCATTGTTTATTCGCCGATAGAGAAGCTACTCGGCGTGACTTGCGCTGTGATCAACCAGAAGGCGAAGTTCACGGCGGTTCCGCTAGTTGGCGCTGGGCCGCGCCGCGAAGCGCCTTGTGCTTCGAACCTGCGAAGAAGCTCGACTCGACTCTGAACGTCGACGCGTTAATGAAGCGGCGTCGGGACGCCAGTCCATTCGCGTTGGTGCTCATCGGTTAGAGGAAAAATCGTGCACGTGAAAATTCACAACGAAACGAGAGTTATTACTGTGTGTAATGATCATTTTAAAAAAAATGATTTTTTTAAAAAGAAAGTGTCGCTGTCTCGTTAAATCGCTTTTGTTTGTTGTTTCAGATACTTTAATGGAAATCGTTAATAAAATATTTAAAAGGGATATCGTTACCTCGAAAATAATGAAAATCGAATTTAAATGTATGGCGTAACGGTGACATCGAAAAAAACAGTGTTTGGATGTTGAATATCATTTTCGTGTGTTTCGATCATTTTATTGAGTGAATATACTGTTGATTGAGGATTACAAAATAACTGCGTTCGCGATATAAGAAAAATAGTCTGTGGGATACGTGAAAACTGTGAAAAACTAATATTATACGTCCAGTGTGAATATTTGGTTTTGGATTTATTAAAAAAAAAATATTGGTGCCATCGACGAGTGACGGATGAAAGTAGCCAAAAATCGCGAGAATCGAAAGATCCTTTCCATCCTATTACTTTGTTCCTAATTTTGTTCTTTTATACTTGTTCCTTCTCTCTCGTTGTCACGCAGTCTAGTTACCCCCTGAACTTACTACTGAACTTATTTATCAGTGTCTCCCATCAATAATCATCAGCGTTGATCCGAACACTGTGAGAATCATCTGGACATGCAAAACAGCCTGGATAATCGCATTGTGAATTTCGTAACCAGTCTGGACCACAGCGACACAATCATCGATAATTTCCTGTTAACGGTTGATGCTGCGCGCTCGATTTGAAATTTCGGCGAAACGTGGATTTTCCGACTCTCGCGAGATCGGCGAACGTTAATATTTTGAGGGATAATATTGACGATGTAACAGCACGTTAAATTTGCGCAAGGCGAATCGCGCGTTTAAAATTCGAAGGTCAATATTACGTAATGACGTAAATAAAAGATAAAAAGAGCAACGTGAAACGTGAATCAAAAGAGAATAACGATGGAATTTAATTTTCGAAAATTTGTCAAAAAATTTATCTTTCGTTCCTTTTTCTTGTTTTGTTTCGTATGCTAATACACTCGGTGCTGCTGCCGTCATTGATGCCACTACTCAAAGACAGTGACGCGATCAATGTGCTAATTTCGTTGTAATTTTTGTTTTTCATTTTTTTTTTCTTTCGTTCTCTGTCCTTTTTATTTTGTTCCACCTTTCCTCCGAAGTGGGAATCCTTAATTGTTTATGACAAACATGATTTTTGGATTTAAAATAAAAGACGTAGCTATGTCGCTCAACATGACATCGGTGCATGGCACAGACAGCGCGTCGCGACGCTTCGACAGTCACGCGACACTTTTTAAAACGACGGAGGCGCCTCGCCAGGCTTCGAGACGTATGACCTGCGATTTTCATCAAAGAGAGAATAATTCGCCCTTGGAAACGTAATGTAGCCGCCGCACGATACGAGCGGATTTCAAGAAAACAAAAAAAAGAGAAAAATACTTTTTAGAAAAAAAAAAAATACAAAAAATATAGAACAAAAAAGCAAGAGTGCATATGAATTAAATAAAATCGACTATTTCGGGAAAGATCTTCCCGGAACGATTAAACGCTGGTTAGCGGGTCCAAAATACGTAGAATAATGAAATTTCAGTGTGTATATAAAGGGAAAAAAGGGTAAACTAATCCGTGTACAATTCTAGTGGTGAAATATCGTTTAAGATCTTCTTCGTGGTCCAATAATAAAAAAAATAATAATAATAAAAGTACGTTCGTATTTCCTCGCGGTCCAAAAAAAATATAAACACTCTCAATCTACTGTCCAAAATTTATTTTTTATGATCCTACAATATTTACGATAAACGCAAAATAAATAATGATACGAATTTTAATTAATCGACTGGAGTTCATATAAATAAGTATTTACTTATACCTGTAACGTAAATGGCGTTTGCTAATACAAGGAATTTCATCAAACAATACTGATCCTCGGCCTGGGATATACTGGAATTTACGGAAACAATTCATAATTCGAAATTCTCGGATTACCAGAAACTTGCGAATTGAGCATCAAGAATATCGTATTTGATGAACGGTGATCAAAACGTGGATTCGACATTTCACCAGAAAATCATAGGCATGGCATCCTCAAGTAGATACAACAGCTACAACTGCCTCACTAGCTGGGATAGTTACGATCGTATACCAAGGTATATTATGATTTTTTTAAAATAAATCATATACATACGTTCATTTGGATGAAAGGTACCAGCTGAAATTATAGCCTTTTCATTTGGTTCGTAATGGTAAAATCCAGCTTCGGTTGGTGCGTTCTTACTGTGTCACCCTGTATATTGATATCTATAATATAGCATAATATCAAGTATTCAACGCATTGAGTTACTAAGTATTAATATTAAGACTCGAAGATACCATTATCGGCGAAATGAATAATTTTCCGACACACGTTAGATTTTCGTTAATCTCACTAAATTCTATCAATTCGCAAAGCACCTGAATCTTATTTACACCCTGTATAAATTGGACTGATAAATTATAGATTCTTATAAATAAAATATTTGATTGATCAGCAGTCAGGGCGATTTGGTCCGTGAACAAAAGGTACATAAACACGGTGGTACGTTAACGAGCGAGTTCTGTCGCAAGAAATCAAAGAGAAATTTCCTGGCCTTCAGATTTCATCGATTCTACGCCATTTCATTCGGGCACGTGGAATCCCAAAGTTACTATAGGAATGTCCTTTGATATTTTTCCGAACACCCGTTAGAAATTTATAGACATTGTCGACGTCTATTGCAAATATCAATTTTCCATTCGTCCATTCCTATTGACTTTCAACTATACGCTCTCGGCGTCTATGATCGAAATTTTCAGTGGTGGATATCAATATAAAAAATTTCAGGATGTGTTCGTTAATAAGATGATTTAAGGATTTCACGGAGTATTAACGAACATGTGAACTCGGCATTGTGTCCAAATTCTGTTCGCGTGGCTCGGTCAGACTTGCCAAGAAGGAACTGCCAAAGTCAAGCAGTCGGTAAATATTTGACCCGAACCTCCAACCTAACCTAACTTTCTGATCCCTTTGCCAGCACCCCTAACACCCCGCACCCTTCCGCGTCCATCGACCCCTCTTCCATGACTGTAATATCAGGCCAAAAGGTTAGATGGAATTCGTCGCGAGGCGAATGGAACTTTGTGTATAAATGATGACTCCTCGGAAAACGACTTTTCGTTTGAGTCTCTAGTGCCATCATAATGCTCGCAATACTTCACCACGTACGACCCTTAAGGTCGATAAGAGAATCGTTCCAAATTGGCAACGTAAAAAAGCTGCTGGGAAATATCATGTACAATGAACGCAGGTACAGCGTTTTAAGAATTGAAAATGTTAATTGAAAAAATTTTGAAAAATAATTAAAATATCGATTGCGCTTTTGTTTTGTGGATCGTCCTGTATAGACGGTACTTTTAGGTGATATTAAAGTTTGCAGTGTTGGTGCATATGTGAAAAATAAATTTACATGTGTTTAAGGGGTTTTTATTTTTTAGATAAAAATTTAGAAATTATTAACATTGTGATTTGGGTCGATTTAGTCTATCGGTGCTGATAATCAGTCGGATGGGTTCACGGGCAGTATGTTCTATTTGATTTATTATTGTTTGAGGTCAAAGCTATTGCCCTCTTTTACCCATAATTACGGTTTTTTCAAATGGGTAATAATCCTACATTCATTTTAGTCAGAAATTGATTAAAATAATTTCTAGCAAGTTTTACACACTGTTACATTTCAAGGGCATCGACAATACAAAAGATAACGTAAATGTTTGTTGTATTGGAGATTGCTCCTCCTGACCATTGGGCCAGCAAACGATAGTAAATTGAATCCTCGTATTATTCGTGACTCTCAGCCCAAATAACTACCAGTCAGAAATTTCCATGCTAATTATCTTGAATATTTATTTTTATTTTTGACAAAATTCTGCTACTCGCAGTCCCGTCAACGCGAACACCCTCTATATAGTTTTATTAAATAGAGAATATTAAAAAATATGAGACACCTATATGTTCTATATCTAACAATGTAGGAATTCATTCAGAAATATTGACGAGCTATTGGTATTGTGTAAATGACTATTGGTATTGTGCTATTCGTGATGGATCTAAAAAAAATTCATATTATTATCGTCTGACAGCATTCTAATCGCCTGGCAATCGTTACTTTCTCCATTGACATAGAAACTGCCGAATGCAGACAGTGGGGTAAGTGAGCGATTAAAGTGCCTTTTCGTGTTGTGGATTTATACGGACTCACACGATACGCGGTTGTATTGCACGGAGATAACATTTCTGTAATTTCCCTACGCGCGGTTTGCTTGACCTAAAATTAATCTAAATAGAACGATGTCCTGCCGTGCAGTCGCGCTATTACAGCAAATAGATTTAAATATTCAATGCACAGGACAAGAAAATCTCCCATATATGGTAATAATTTTTTTTTACATTTTCATCCGAGTTTTATTGTCACTTCTCAGGTGGTCAAAAAATAGAGTATATCCAATTTATTGGGTTGGACGGTTTCATACGGTAATGCATTTTTTTTCTTCAAATTACACGGAGCAAAATTTCTAGTAAATATCGCCCAGGATCGCACGTTGAAAATTACTTATGAATCTAGTAGCACTGAGACGTGTCGATAAGGTAGGTAATTTTTATCGACGACGTAGCAATTTTATTTACTCCACATAGTAAAAATGACCGAGTGAAATTTACTATGACGTGGTTGTAAAATTTGGCTACTTCAGGGTAAAAGTTCTTGTTGGGAAAAAATAGAGACTCTAGTGGCACATTCGACGCATAGGTCAGTAGACGCGATAGCTTCTAGTGGGGCAGAACTTCAAGTCCGAATGACACGTGCACGCTTTCTATAACCAAAATTTCCCAAAGGTGACCGACTGTCTGTGACTGTGGCTAGTTAAGCTTCATACGAATATCAGGGACAATTTTCGTGGAATCTAGCCGTATCTATGTTGCTTGGCAACGCGAACATAAAACACTGTTCTACAGCGTAAAAATTGAGACCAGCCATACATATTTCAGTGGTTGGTTAGAACTTAGTCGGCACTCAGCTGATTGTAAATTTCAAGATTTTTAATATACCTTCCGGCTCTCAAAATATTACTACCCAGCATAGCGAAGCGTGTTAAGTGCAGTATCTAAATTTTTTCTTTTTTACAGTAATATTGAAATTCTACCTTGTCTCCGGTTCACCCCGCGTTACACTGTAATTTTTACTAGAAAATTCTCATCATGTACTGAATCCGAGTACAATGTATCCAAAATATATACCATATAATGTTTGATATGCAAAATTTACGGATAATAATTTTTTATCTCTGCAAGTATTAAAATTTTTACCAATTTTCATTGTGTAATGGTAGCAGCCAGTCGTCATATATATATATTTATTACATGTAGAAGATTGAAAATTTTGGATTTATGTTATACGATAAATTCAAGGATATCACGATGTATCAGGTATCACGTTATCGTGTGTTTGCTATTTCGTAACTCACGTTTTTCCACGTGTGTCGCATTGATCCGATTCTTTGTGAAGTTTTACTGTATAGATTTTACCTTTTTAAAAAATTGGATTTTCACGTTCAAAGTGATATAACTTTATTCATTCTGACTTTATGAGATTTTTGCACCGTGTAAAGATATAATGTCGATATATTAATCGCGAATTAATTATAACGTGCGATTGCGAATTCTCTGAAATTTCAAGTTGGCTAATGTAAATTCTATTCGTAAAAAATTCGTAGATTTTTATGTCAACAATGAAGATTTACTTTTGCAAATTCAATCTTTCGTTTTCATTTCTATTTCCATAGTCAGCAAAGCATTATTCGTAAATTCGCCAGCCGGTCTGTCAGAACCTATTTTAATTAATAATAAATGTGGAAAATTGAATTTCATCCGTACCCACATAAAAATTTAAGAATAATTTCATAGCGAAACATCATTCAAACTGTTTCGATATCATATACATTTCACTCATTGTATAAATTGCATATAACAACGTGCAAATTATCAAAATCAAATATAATAAATATTATGCAATCCAGATAATTACCGAATCCTTCAATTAATTGAAATAAATCAATTTTTTAATTTCTCATATACAAAACTACAGTAAAATTACATAAATCATTATGTATCTAATCTTTAAAGAGAAAACATAAATCTTACTCGTGGTAAAAATTTTATAAGTGAATATCCTAAAAACTTTTATTTGTTAGCTGCAGATATTAAATATCCTATACTTCCTTTCCTATAGTCAGACTCAAATATACAAAAAGTGATATTAAAAAAAAATAATAATAAAGCAACTTTACATTATTTTATTGCAAATGTAAATCAGCAATATTTTCTCTTTCTAGGTCATCAAGCAGTTTCTTTAAGTCATGAATCCTTAGAAAATAATACAATTCATCTGATGGCCTGTGTAAACCCAGTTCTGTCATACGCCGTTAATTCTCCAATTGAACGTGAAATAAATTACGCCTGGCCTTGTTTCTACGCAAGAAGTCACTGTTGGAGAATGTAGTTTTATTTATTTTACATATACGATTATAGAGACTGAAAATACAATTTCAGTATGAATAGCGCGAGTGAAGTAAGTTTTAAAAAGATGAAACGAATACAGGAGAAATCAAACTCGAGAATATAATTTTATTCATTTTATAAGCATACGATTCTAAAGCCTAAAAATAATATGGGTTATCGGCGTACGCATAGTGCGTAGAGTAACTCCTAGAAAAACTAAATGAATACAAAGAAAATCGATATTCTTAACATGGGGGTAATAGGTATACTGCACGTGTGTACACACACGTCCCTTACTATACATTACATTATGCTTCGTGAAAGTTGACCGTAGGTCGTCAATGCTAACAAATAGCCTTCGAGGAATAGACTACATCCATTTCTAATTTTCAAGAAAAATCAATACCACCTACTGGACATCAATAATGGACATTACAGCAATGTTTTATTAGAGGGCTTTCAGTTTTTGGTTATTTAAAAAAAATGTCAATAGTAATTTTACATTGTATTTTATTATCCTGTAAAACAATTTATGTCCTTGGTTTAAGTATTGAACAATTTGGTATTAAAAATGTCAAAATTATGCTGTGTAGAAAAGGGAAGAGTTTATACAATTTGGAAAGGGGCTGGTGTTATTTAGTTCATTTATCTCCGGCTTTTGTTAAAAAGAGAAATTGACACCAGTTAATGAGTCAAAGCACTAATTAAATATTTGTTTTAACACTGTTGTCCGTTATTTAATTTTGAACGTTGCTCGGTAACAGGTGTTGGGTCCAAGTTTATTAATATTTAACAGTGATTTTGAAATAAATATAAAAATTTTTGAGAGTGTTTTGATACAAGTGAGTCTTTATTGAATCAATTTAGAAAAATTTGTTTTTTTTTTAATTCTGAATTTCCATTGAGCTATCATTTTTTCATCGATGATGAGCGAGATGAATGATCGCTTTAAGGGATTCCTTGTGAATTCGTCGTAAACAATTTTTTTTAATTAGACAGCTTAACAAAGTGACAAGAAGTCCCATATTCGATTAATTTGGATGTGCTCCAAAAATGATTTGTTAACCTTAGACTGCTTATGCAGTTTCCAAGTTATATTGTGAGTTTTTTCATTCTTTGAAATTTTTTGTAAAATCCGTTTTCTATGAAAATATTTATCGGCACTAATATTTGCATATATTTTCTTACATAGCGCAGGGTCTGTCAGACTCTTAATAGGCATCAACTTATACAAAAACTATAATGGGCATTCTAGGGCTAAATTCGATATACGTAAAACACACCTTTTCTTGAAACAGATTATTAATTATTTTGAATAATTATGCACGTTCTTTAAAATAAAAATCATTTACTTTTTTAACCTATTACTTACATTCCGCAAAGTATTGGCAGTTTAAGATTCTGATCTTGCTCAGCTGCGCCGCATAAATTGATGGCCCTTCTTGGAAGGATGACCATTAATTAACCCTCCAGTATTCGGGCTACAAACTCACAGTTTACATTAATCAATTTTTTAATAACTTTTATGACTTCACTACCTTCAGTTTTCAGTACCTGGTTAACTATGCTTAATTGAGTTAATTATATACAAACAAGGTTAAGCAATTAATCAAATTGAACATATTGATCATTTCAAACTGAGAGTCCATTTGTGAATAACGATAGGGTGGATGGCCGAAACATCGGCCATGTACCAGTAATCGTCATTGTGTGCTTTAACTATAGCAAAATCTACAGTATTAAAACACAACTAACGATTATCGGTACATGGCCGACAACAGGGCCATCCAGCTTATACCAAGTTTTCCAACTTATCCTAAAAAGGTTTTGTCAAATTTCTTCAATAATAAAAATCATAATAGCGATATCCCATCTGTTGATCTTTATTACACAATCAAACGCCATCTAGTTTTATTAACTGAATAATAATTTCATATGAAATTACCTTCTTTCAGAGATCAAGTTCAGAAATTATATTTACAATAAAAAATTTTTTGTCGATAAGCATCCACGAATGAGTGCTGATCTAAAAATTTATAATTAATTTTTATATCAAGAACTCTCACAAAATTCCAAAATCCAATTACAAGATTTTTGACAGACAGAACATCTAACCGATTTTACACCATTTCTAGAATATTTAATCCTTTAACACTGCCGCTCATGTCACTCGGACGTCTGCTACAGTGTGGTGTCAAAAATATTTAATAGCACGTGACAACATTTTTCGGCCTTCACGTGCTCGCTATAAGACCATAAATCCAGTTTAAAAGCACCGCAATAAATACTAAGCCTGGTTCTGTTTTAGGTGATTTCTTTTTCTCCCTATGCTGTATTTATCCCCATCCAGGATAAATAAAGCGAAAGCGTATAGTCAGCTCACGAATTAAATGTGTAGTTTTTTTGGCAGATTTAAAGAAAGATGTCTGTATAAAATCACACGTGGCTTTGTATAAAAATATTTTTGCAAAGTAAGCATGTACATATATAATTTTTCACTGAAATATGTATATTTTATTTCTCTACCTTAGTATATATTTCCGTGATTTTATGAAAAGCCATATGTGATTTCCTAAGGATTGCATTGCTTTGCAAACTGTCAAAAAAAACCTCAAATATCCTTTATAACTTGATAATAATATATAAGCGGAAAATCATAACAAACAAAAAATTTACGACGTTTCCCCAATAAATTACGTTTCGGATGAATTAATTCACGCAATGAAACCCGTAGGTCATTCGCGTTGCTGTTTCATGAAAATCAAGTTAGTATTTGTATTTGTACTTCGTCGAATTGGTTGCAATTAACTCAGTGATTTTATTAAACAAGAAGCATTTAGTTTCAGTGAAAAAATATATCCACGCCCTTGATAATTCAAGAACAAATAACATTTTTTAAAAATTCAATTTTTAATGACACCTGCAAAGAAACTTCAAGTTTCAGTGTCTCCTACAGACATCCAAAACAAGCTAATTTCAGGCCACTGCCTTAAACAACTATTAGCTGGTGCGTAAATGGCGAATGCTTTAAGTCACTGTGCAGAAACAATTTGTGTTTCTTCCCTAGGGCAGAAACGAGCTTGCTTCTGCGTTCTGTAAGTCAAATTCAATGTTTGTTTCAGCCCTATTACTTTGTCATTTGTTTGCTAGTTACTTCAGTTTACTTATTTACTTTCATAAGTGACAGTTCTAACCGTATGTACAATCATCACAATTACGTATACGCTAATAGTTTCCCGCACCATTAGCCTTAAACTCACTTGCTTTTCATTTACTGCTGACACTGAATCTTGATTTCAATGCAGTGAAAAATTTCAGACGTCGGGCGATGTCAGCCTTCGCCTATGACTCTCGCAGCCAACTTCACCCTAGTCTGACATCGTCTTGTTTCATTCCTTGTCACACAATATGCTACTGTATCAAGTTCGTCCTTGGAAAACAAATTACATCTCTAATATTTTCGGGTCTTTACAATCAAGACAAAATATTTATGTAGGTATCCAGTTTCAAGTGGACTACTCTGTACAATTGTTATTGCAAGCCTAAACTCTATCTAAAAATACGCAGAGTATCAATAAATTTGGTCAATGAAAATACAGATCGATACTAAAGGACATGATATGACACTGTAATATATACTTAATCATTTTTGATGCTCCATCCAGATTACGGAGGAATGAAACTATTTTTTATACGTACGTGTTGTCACATGGATGAGGATTGGAAATGAGAAAACTTAGTACAAAAAATATCATTATAGAAAGCACTGTCAATAAATTTATTACACCAAATCGAAGCTTTAAAACGTCTTTTCCTGCGTAGCCGAATTTCAAAAATGATTACGTAGAAAATACATAAAGTGAATATCCAGTGACAGCCCTGTGTATCCAACACTTATCGCACTTTTGGACAGAACTACTAATAAAGATTGAAAAAGGGCACACAGGGAAACTTTTAAATCTGCCATCGTTACACCATATCGCTGAGAATCGCATCCGTATAGCCAATTTCGAGAATTTACGGTACGAACGTGTTGAACTGTCAACAAGAAAATTTTCCTCGTTTGAAACTTCAGCCGTTTGCCACGGGGAGGCGTTAGTAGTAACCAGCTACGTCACGTCTAGTCCCAATGTGGACGGACCGTAGACAGTGGTTCTCTTTCTTCACGATTCATTTCCAGTTAGGCCACGTTTATACCTAACAGCTGCATGTTTTTGTATAATTACTCCGGCCTTTTTACTCCCTGATCCACAGTGCTTAGTCGTGAACGTCCAGTGCAGATTCCAAGCCCTAAAGTAAATAATATTAACGAACTTTTTTTCGCTCCCACCTAGTACGCCATTGAGCATTATCGAAGCAACGGAGTCGTGAAATAATTCTACAGCCTGCGAGCAAAAGCATTGTCAGCGCAAGGCAAGTAAATAAAGTATTTTGCCACGACAAAAGGCAGCATCGTCAACTGGAAGTCCCATGAGAATTTCCATTCTCACTAATTACTTACTTAATAAAACTGTTACTAAGAAATTGAATCTCATTCAAACTAGTTTCTCTTCAAAGGCTACCAGCCATCCAATCACTGATTTTCCTTTCCGCTAAAGTAATACTCCAATCAGCGTGATCGATAGAGTCTGCCTCATCCAGCTATTGATGTGTTACATCACCAGTCAATCTTCGTAATGTTACTATCAGTTTGATCGTGTGTTGTGGAACCACGTGTATAGTTTAAACCTACTCGTTCGAATTATATTGTGAAATTTCAACTAGGAAGCGAATAGGGGCTTGCGTGGATTAATGGCACGTTTTCAAAGTTCATTAGGTAACCGTTCGTATGGAAGTTGAACAACGTTGAATAAAAAAGAAGATTATCGGATACACATGAAAACTGTTGTACGAGAACATCTTTTGAATGATAATTTTTTGAATATCCGATAAGTATGGAAAATTTAATAAAAGTTATGAATGATCATTATAGAAAAAGTAACGAATACTTTAGATAAATTGAATCAATTGAGTAAACTCTTATCGATAAATTTAAATATCTTTCCAAATCACTATCACTTTTTCATTCACCTGAAAAGAAAAAAAATTCTTTCATGCTTTTTCACGGAGAAAAGGTGCCGGCTTATTTAAAGACGGGAAATTTGAAAAGTCTAACTTTCTGAACACTGGACTCAGACCACTACCGCAATTCGGCTCCAATCGGCTACATCCCGAGAATCTGCTAACAGAGGAGCCATCCCCACGAGAGTACAAGATCTTTTCCAGGGTCGATGGAAAACTGTCTAGAAAACGCGACGCTCGACCAATCGAATCATTGCACCCGTGGGAAATAACGTTTCCACGAATCATATCATGGAATTTTACGATTCGCTTGAAAGAAAATGCCAGTGCTTCCATTTAAAATTTTACGAAAGACAATCTTCTGTATTTCGTAGTAATCTCAATTGGCAAATAAATCTCTTCGAAATTTCAACCACCGATCGCTCCTTAAAAGTTATAATAGGCCCACAAGTTTAATGTGCTTTTCTGACAGTTTGCAAGCAGAAATCCTAACAAAATAACACGTGGTCTCACATAAAAAAGTTTAAAGATTTTAACGTATTTTCTTAATTCGACACCGATAACAAAATATCCGGGAATTAACTATTTTCGAGAATCAACCTACGTTACTTTCGGCAGTCCATCCTTCGCTTTGGCATCCGCAAGCCAAGCTGGCGCCAGCCAATTTTTTGTCACCGGCAACTGACAACCCGATATATGACCTGGGAGTCGGGGTGGACCAGGCCCAACTCCGCCAAAACGGGTGCTCTGACGGAACCTGTCAGACGATAGCTTAACGGATGCTGTCGATTTTTGGGGGCGCTTGAAATCAGCAAACGCAACTGGATGCACGAACGGGAGCGGACGGTTACGGAAATGCGCGGCCGGTCAGGTTGCTAGGTTGAGGTAGAGAGGGTCGGAGTAAAAATCAAGCATATAGTGTGAGATAGAGAGCGACGGATCGAGAACGTAGCAAAACGAATTCGAAACCATCAAACCGAAATCCCTTCACCAATTAATAAATTAGAAGTCCTCACCGGAGCTGGTGCAGATAATCCGTGAAGGCCGTGAACTGCATCCAGAGGATACTCGGGCGGGCACTGCACTATAGCACAACACTGCACTTCCGGAACACGCACAGAAAATCCGTAGGATTTCCTGGATATTACGAGAGCAACGCGAGAGCTGCACAGGCGAGAACTTTCTATACCGCATAGGAAACACAGCTAGAAAAACTATCAACGGATAGCACGGGAGCGCGAGGCACCTCGATCGGTGTCCCAAGACAGA
>JAYRCB010000753.1:582214-627533 GCA_036026315.1 Trachelus stipa | reverse complement strand
CCTCTATCATTTTTTTCTAATATATTCTATTTACAAAAAAAATGCTGGCTAGTAATAGTCTGAACACCCTGTATATACACACATACTATCTGAATATGGTTTTATCATAGGAATTAATAAAAGTCTAATGAACAGAACCATCTTCAGATGCGTTAATAATCTTTTAATTTACCTTGTATACATTGTATTGTATTATATACAATTTTTTTTTCCTTCATGTTTCAGACCTACAACATGGATGCACAAGTCGGCGAATCTTCAGCATGCGCGACAGCCTTAATGTGTGGCGTTAAGGCGAACTACGAGACCGTCGGACTAGATTCGTCGGCGCGCTTTGAAAACTGTTTATCCAGCTTGAACGCCCACGTGCCATCTTTAATTAGCTGGGCGCAGGAACAAGGTACGTGTAATGGACAATATATTTATATGAAATGCATAATCGCGTAACGATTACCCGTAGGTACAGTATCGATAATAACGAAATATTTTGGACTATTTACAAAATCAGTCAAAATATCAGTGTTTTAAAAATTTGAATTTTGTTGGAAAAAAAATTGTTTACTCATTTTATTATTTGTCGTTTTATGGATTTTCGTAATTTAGAACTGCAGGGTGATTACGAATTCTTTGATTTTCTTTCGATTTATCAAACACGAGCGAGTGGAGCAAATCAGTAGCTGCTGATACTAGTAGTATGTTAGGAAACGAATTTTACGCTGCTGCTTCGTGCCGGATCGAAGTTTTAGGATATTGCAGTGCCAAGTGCTAAACTTATCAAAGTCCAAGAGAAACTATATATATGGATAATAAACCGGATATTGGTATCGCTGTGAAGTAAGTCGATAAAAATTATTAAATACTTATTTGTTCGACAGTCATTTTGGTTTCTTTATATAATCGAGCGATTTTTCTTTTTTATTTTATTTTTCAAATAATATCCAAGCGTGCTTTATGACCAGTACTTAGTAAGTTTTATATAATAAATGTATATATATTTAAGCTTGAAGCTCGTATTACTTGGTTTGGCTTCGTAAGTCAAGCAATCAGCAGGTAGATATTATGTATAATCTATTTGCGTAACTTGTAAGAACTTCTTTGAGGGCATGATCTACCGGGGATCAAATAAGTTTTAATGCGACTAAAAAAACTCTTTGAAATTTGTAAGAGGTACAGATTTACTAAGAATCGTCATTACTGCGAAATTGGTGTTTTGATGTAAAACAGGTAAACAGAGGATACCGATGGGATTAATGATTGTAGGGTATAGAGGATAGACAGTGCATTAAGTTGTCTGGAATAGATAGGGTACTAAACGTGCTTATCTAAGGGATAGAGAAAGTTACGTTTTCTTGCGTTTTCTTGAATTTGAGTAAAATCGAAAATCTAAATTTTGATTAAAATATTTATAGATTCCAGAATTTTCATTTTTTTTTCACTTATTTTCAGTAAAAACAAAAGAAATACGAATAAATTTTTATTCACCGTTCTATCGTGCGCGAATATTCGAATACATGAATTTCGCACTAATTACAAAATTACTAATTAGTATGACTCGATACGTGAAAAAAAAATAAGTGACCTCCTCCTATAATTAACATCAGCCGTACGTTAAATAGGTGCGATTTAGCGTTACCGTACTTTACCCAATTAACGAAAAAGTCCAGCAGTCGGTACACGTGCGTGGTTGGACTCTTTCGAAATAAATTCAATTGGTTTCGTTAATTAAAACGTACAAATATTGATGTCGCGGGAGTAGAGGTGTCCAATCATCATTAAATTTAACCCCTTTTGAAAATTGGCCTGGAAAATGAAAATTTCGCATAATACCATACGACCGAAAAAACACCATGTTTTCGGAAACACCCGATACCCTGTTTTATCCGAAGAGATAAAAAAAATAGGATACACCGTACCCGTCCCTAACTCTTACGTAATAATATATGGACATTAGCCTAAATTACTTATTTTTTTTTTTACCCATCGCTACTCGCAGTGACCTTTGACCTTTCCCCCGATTATCGAATTTCAATCCCTGCAAGACGACCGTCAGCTAAACGGCACTCTCTGGCTAGAAACTAGATAACGTGACCTCGTCACTATTCTACGTCCGATTACCATTCACCAAATGATATCAAAATCCGTGGCCGTTCTTATCAGTTCACCAATTACGATTATGACGTCATCAGTGCATAAGTGTTATTCGCTGCTAAATTTAATTCCCAAATTTCGAATATACCGATATAAGTGCAATGTTCTAAAAATTTTTTCACTCGATCAATTACCTAATTTTGATCGTTATCAATACTCTTTTTTTTTCTCCTTATCAAAACTTTTTTTTCTCCTTATCAAAATACTCCGTTCGTATTGTATCATATGGAATCTTTGGCAGGAAGTCTATGGCCCGTTACATTTTGTTTCGAGGGCAACATGTTTTTGCGGCATGTGGCCACGTGCTAATGTATACACAGAAAATACATAGGGTTAGCACGAATTGCCTCAGCTCGGTCATTAAGATTGATTACCTGCTTGATTAATCGTTGCCCGTCTGCTAGTGACGTATTCTAGGTAACAGGACCAAATATCAAGGACTCTGAACCCTTTGTCACAATATTAAATTCTATAGGATTGAATACGTTATAACATTAGAAATTAGCACGCATAGGATATATACCTTATACGTACAATCATTCGAATTCATTATCGAACACGTGTCTATGAATTTCATAATCGATGATTGATACGTTGATAACAATTAATTATATGAAATTTCTCAATTTGAATTATGGATAAAGTGTGTTCTTTTTTTTCAAAATTTTTTTCTGTCTTTTGACAGGTCGAATTGTTACGTAATAAGGTCCTTTGAATTTTGGACTACTCTTTTGAAACTCCCATAAGTCACTGACAACTTAAACGTTTCATAACCGCACAGCTCATTGTGCAATGTAAATTAGCTTGGACAGATTCTACCACCAATTTAAAGTAATTTCATTAGTATTGCAACTTTAAAGGATTTTTGATTCTTTGAAATATTAACCGGATTACGTAACGGCGTATATACCATTTCGCGAAATGGTTTCCTTGAAAGTTCAAGAGGGTAACAAATATTCGTTATTAATAACCTTCAATGCCCCTCAAATACTTTGGTTCGGATTTTCGACGTTAATTTGCGTAAAAGTGAAGGCTGACTTTTGAGGTGAAACGAGGCTAATTATATTAGAAGTGACCGAAGTTGAGAAATATGGAAATTCTCGGACACATTTTTTACAATTAATTGCATTTTTTAGCTGGATATTGTTTGCCTGTAATTTATATATTTAGGTAATTTTTTTTGTATTTTATAGGAAAGTCTACAGGCCTCGTTACCACCACCAGAGTGACACATGCTACTCCAGCTGCACTTTACGCACATGCTTCTAGTCGCTACTGGGAAGATGACGGCAAAGTACCACCCACTGCACGAACCTCCTGCAAGGATATAGCGAGACAATTATTGGAGGACGAGCCAGGACGTGACATTAATGTAATAAAAAAATTTTGAATTTATTTTTGAAAAAAATATTTCAGTCGCTCTGTCATTATATATATACATACCACGAAATAAGGATCATATGAAATATTAAAAATAATTGTTGTAATGCCCCTCAAAAATCCTTTATCTGTATTACTCTTTTTAAAAAAAAAATTTATTTAAATTCCAGGTTATACTCGGGGGTGGTCGACGTCACTTCGTACCTAAAGTCACATTGGATCCCGAAGAACCAGATAAAGAAGGACGCCGATTAGATGGTAGAAACCTAATAGAAGAATGGTCACGTAATCATCGTTTGCGAAATCTGGCGGCCGAATACGTATCTAACAAGGAAGAGTTTGACAATGTGGATCCACGGAAAGTTGATTATTTATTAGGTACGTCTTTATAGGTAGTAATGACAAAATCATCGTTTGTGAAATCTGCCGGCCGAATAAGTATCTAAAAAGGTAGAGTTTGACAATGTGGATCTAAGAAAAGTCGATCATTTATTAAGTACGTCTTTATAGGTAGTCGATGAAAAAGCCCAGTCGTCCAATACCTAACCTAAAAATGTACTTGTGCGGAACATAATGCATACTTAAATTTGCGATCAACAGTAGTATTACTGTATCTTGCTTTTAACCTGATTTACTTTTTTAATTCTCTTTTTTTTGCTCTAACGTGTACTTTTTCCACTCAAAGCACTTGCCAGATTTTAATTAGCCGCGGTACACGGAATAGGTTGCACATATACGGTATGTATGGAGGCACAGTGCTGACATGCTAATTGCAATAATACCACTTCGTCCTCTCATTAGCTTGTTAATTATTAACGACTGTACGATTTTTTTTATTTTTACTACATTTTCGTAGATAGTCCTACATGAAAATTCTTTGTTTCGTTTGGATGACTCGATAAGATTTATTTTCCAAGAAAATCCCAATGCTCTTATCGCTAAGCCCTAAGTTAGCTTTTAATATTGAAGGTATACGGATTTAGTCTTATATACGTTATTGCCAATTATTTTGGAGAAACCTCATGAATTATCAAAGAAAAAAAGGTAACCAATGGATTCACGTGCTCAGTGAATGGGACCTTCCGATTGGTCTAGAGCGAAAGTCGATTTTTTTTCTTGAGAGTTGGGTCTATGAGGAAAAAAAATTTAGGTTACGCCATGTGTCAAATTTGATAATACATACTTAGCTGTAAACTGATAAGATTTTCAATTTATTCACGTAGCTATGGGCATTTTCACTCTAGATGCACAGATTAGATTTGACATGGCATGTAATCTGTGATTAAGGATTTTCTTTTTTAATACTGATTCAAGTATTACGTTCCTTTGATATTCATGCACTGAATATATTTAACGTTGCGTGAGAACAGCAGAAGAAAAGAGTCATGAAATCTTTTCAACTTTCTTTAAACGTATTGTTTCTAAATTACTACCTTTCCCACCATTTTATTCGCGATAAAACATCACACCGAGTCTTGCCTCTACGATCGTATGAATACTTGCATGAATTTCTAGTGGATAATTCGATCAATATTCATAGGGGTAGGGTAGGAAGGATTTTAATATTCATTCGACCTTCTCAGCTGATTGAGTCGTTGGCCTGGAAAAGAGTGAGATCTTTGCCATTTTTCAATGGGGTCGTGGTTTATGGGCTATGCGGGTGAATTGAAAAGTCTAGATTTTTTTGCAAAAAACTTGAATATTCGAAATTGTAGAAAAAAAACATTTTTATCAGTTTTTCGAACTTTTTTTCTTTTCAGGTCTTTTCTCGTATTCTCATATGGATTTCGACGTGGATCGCAACACGAACGACACCGGTGATCCTTCTTTGACGGAAATGACGATCAAGGCTCTCCGAATACTTATGAAAAATCCCTCGGGATTTTTTTTATTCGTAGAAGGTAAGCCGCCGAGAGGAAACCCTTATCCCGGATGATGGAAAATCGCATCGAAAATTTTTTGATAACCGATATATTTATCATTGTAAATTCGAGTGCGCAGCCAAGTGTGTTAGATCCTATCCCCTTTTTTAAATACTAGCTACTTTTTACAAATGGGTTGTTATCACGTTAGAATATGTGGAAATAGGTAAAAACGTACTCGTAAGCGTAAAAAAAAGTGACAACCATAAATAGAATGAGGAGTAAAACTCTTTGCCACACACTTGGATTTCCAGTGATACTGATGCTGTCAAATATTTATCAGAGCATAAGAAACATATCAGATTAAAATTTTGATAAGGGCTTACTTATGGTACTACAAAAGGCAAAACAGTCCATAAATTGACTTATTAAGATACGTTCTTATATGGTGAAGGTATTTATTTTTGGAAAAAAATTTTATTTCACTAATCAAACTTCAAATGTTATCACAAATTCACTTTCAGCTGATTAAACGCTCACTGAACTTCTTGTTTCTATTATGTTCGAGTCTTTACTAAATTTGTGTCAGTATACCATTTCCTACTGTTTGCAAAAAAATTATCATTATCTGTGGTACGCCGTCACTTCCGCCTTAGATCCTGTCAGTGCTATCAGTACTGACAGATAAGAAATTACTATGTTGAAACATTGAATTGAATTATTTTACGTTGACTTTTTATTCATAAAAAAATGGTGTAAATTGTAACGGAAAAATTGGATGAAAGAAAAAGACGATTTCCATTTACAGAGACAAATTGTAAAACGACTGGAAACGTTCGTTAGAGGCGAACTAGTCGTCCTATACGTTAATAAAAAAAATAAACGTCCCCTGTCGAGCATCCAGGATGATTAATAAGAAAAACAAGCTTCGAATTAACTTTAAGTAAAGTATTTCCGAGGATGCTTCCTAGTCAATTAAAACTTCGAGTCGGATTGTTCGCCGCGACCCGTTCTCGAATATCTGGAAATGAGTTTCAGTCCAAGAACATCTGTCGGTAGTACCCGAAAGGGTGCTTGAATACTCAGCCAGACTTCTATATTTTTTTCTCTTAGTTTTGTAAGCGATTTCGAAAATTATGTAAAGAGTAGATGAACCCTGGATCCAGATCCAGTATAAGTAAGGTAGATTTATGGTTTTACCTGATTAAAAAAAAATTTCGAAAATAACATACGTGATGGACTTTTATCGTACCCCATAACCAACGGCATTACATATTCGGGAATATATTTTTTCTCGTATATTCCAGTCACGTACTGTCCAATCCATAAATGTGTTATTAAACGTAACTTTTTATATTTTTTCTTAAAGGTGGCAGAATCGATCACGCTCATCACTACAATAACGCCTACAGGGCGCTCGACGAGACTCTGGCACTGGAGGAAGCTGTCAAGGCCGTCATGGACGAAGTTGATCTGACGGAAACTCTGCTGGTCGTCACAGCAGATCATTCGCACGTGTTAACCTTAGGCGGATTGGCGACTCATCGCGGAAATCCAATTCTCGGTGAGTGTAGCTGCCATAATTTTTTTCTGTTATACAATAAATATCGATTTATTGAAAAATCATGCCAATGCATTACGCAAGATCGATAATCGCAAATTTTAACCCGGTCACTCGTGCCTGTCACGCGGTTACAAATTACAGCGAGATAGGACGTCATTTACGAAGTTGAAATTTTCGTCGAAGAGAAACGAGGGTTCGGTCGTATTTGGCTAATCGGTTTCACTGACGGGGAAATAGGATCGTGAGAAAGTTTTCAAACGATCCTCGGCCATTAGAGAAATCGATTTCATGGAAAATATCTCGACCAGCCATCATAGTAAATCGGATTGTAAATCGTGCGTTCCATCTGCGAAAGGGATTTCATGCGTTTATTAGATTTTCCAGATATGGGGTGGATATTTCCAAGTAACCTCGGGAATTCCTGATAACGGGACTTTGGTGAGGGTTGAAGGATCTCCTATCTATATATACATAAAAAATTTGTATAATTGAACCATCACCAAGCCCTATATTTGAACTTTTATCAGTTTGAATTTCAAGCCTTGATACATTGGCGTGTCAAATTCAAATCAAATTTTCCCGCCATAATATCTCAGCGCAATACGCATTTATCGCCGTTACTATAAACACGAACGAAAAATTATTCTCAAGAAGGAACTTTGAATTCTAAAAAAATTCGATTTTAGCTCGCGACGTTAAATTGAACATTTTTCGCTACGTCGAAGCCGAGAGCGTCGACGTAGAGAAAACCAAAGTGTCTTTGGTTTTTTTATCGTTTATTTTTCGATTGGATTAAAAAAAATATTAAGTCAAAAACTGATCGCGCAACACGTTCGCTACCACGTGTTGTCGGTAGCTCTGTAAATTTAGTATTTTTATTATCATAAGAAGCACTGGCGCTTACCTGTCATCTGCTTCTGCATAAAGAAAAATATAATTAATTTGTGGGGTGGTGGGGGGTGGAAACGAATCAATTTTTACGCATTAACAGGACGACGTTGAAATTCAGGAATTTTTCTCAAAGACAACGACGAAAGTCAGCCTAACGTGAAGGCAATTGAAAGTCTCATAAATTTTCAATTAAATTTTGAAATTTGAACGCCTCAACGATTCGCGTTAGAGGGGACGACAAAACGTCGAGAGCAATTTTTTTTTTATATTACTTCGACAAACAAAATTTTACGAAGTTTTAATAAAGAGAAATTCGCCCCTTCGTATAAGGGCTGATTCTAGAGTCGGCGTATCATTGAACTAACAAATTGAATCCAACGATGAATAATTCCTGCTTATGAGAATCGCTCGACACCCGCGGGAATTGAGCTTTCCCTTTGAATTTATTTTTGCTTCGTTACGCAATAGGAATAATTAAAATAAAGTCGTAAAATTAGATTTACGATGGAAGTAGTCAAATTAGATATTTATTAGTATTTTTAAATGCGACTGAAGAATCTGAATAATCGATTACGGTCGTACGTGATTTTATGATAATTATTTATTTTCCGTCAAATTACACAAATAATATGACATACATTAAAACGATACAAGGGATCACCGAAATTCGTGGGAACGGTACGTCGTGAATATAAAATAAAAAAAAACGAAATTCTACCTTGAGTTCCTAAATTTCAGAAACTGGAACTCCTGTTCAATTCACTCGTGCTACTTGTTCGAGTTTCTTGGAGCATTGCGGTTACTGGTACTATTAGTAGCAGCTATAGCTGTAGTATAGCTATATCTATATAGCGCCACTAGCAGCTAGCTGGTATTAGAGTAACTCAATAGTCCGGTAGGTAAGGTACACACTGCCAGAGAAATAGGAAATTCTCGAGATTCAGCAAACGAGGATGTCGAACTTCGTATGTTGAGGTAAAAGCAAAACGAGTTGGGCCAAAATTTAAGGAAGTTTAGATCGACTTGAAA
The DNA here is from genome assembly GCA_036026315.1 of Trachelus stipa. Taxonomy (NCBI): domain Eukaryota; kingdom Metazoa; phylum Arthropoda; class Insecta; order Hymenoptera; family Cephidae; genus Trachelus; species Trachelus stipa. Next base: position 618,659 of record JAYRCB010000753.1, on the reverse strand, counting down.
TTTGAAGTGTAATTTACGGTTTTCGAATTTTGAGAAAGTAAGCTGTCGTGTAAATATAAAATATATATATAAGAGATTTTTGAGAAAAATTATTATTTTATAAATCTCCCTGTAAAACCCACCCTTATGAGCTTTAATACCATAAGGGTAGTGTTATAGCTGCTCCATTTCTTGGCATCCTAACCTAACCTGACCTTCTGTCAGGAAAACGTTTTTCAAATCACATCGTACCCACCCACCACCTATCAACCAACCCCCCACTCATTTCCTACCCCTTAACCAGCCCTTGTACGAGAGGGTTCAGAATCAACCCTCTTTGGGTCCAGCAACGTGACGCGAAATATTTCCTAGTGAGTCTGCTTTGTATTTATCGCCATGGGGATGAATCTCACGGTGATATCTCTCGAGGGTGATGTAGCATCAATGGGGTGTGAAATTTATTATAAAAAAAAAGTAAGATCACTGTACAATCAAGAGTGTGGATATGTTTTGGACCACGTGAAAATCCTATTTTTGAAATTTTATAAATTTCACGAAAACAACCCTTAAGTTGAATTTGATCGATGGAATTAATTTTCAAAAATTATAATTGCTTTTTTATAATTGCCTGTCTCTCTCTCTCTCTCTCTCTCTCTCTCTCTCTCTCGTCTTTCTTGTAGTTTTATTTTCCTATTTCTTCGCGATATGTCAAATCATTTCGTGACGAACAATATCAGTCCAGTTGGGAATCTGCTGGGACTTGGAATGTGGGTCAAGTAAATGTCCCGACCGCGATATCTCCTGTCTCGTTAAACGTCGAAATTAATTGACACCGGTAAGGACGACACATCCTGTAAACAGGTCTTGTCCTCGAGGACGAATTCAATTCCATGGACGGAGCTATAGGAACTTTCTGTATCTTCGAAGATGAAATCTCACCACGAGTAGAAATTTCAGGACGACTGACGTTATTGTTGAATATAAAATTTGAAGATGATCAAGATATTATTTTTTGTGCATTATTTATTAAACGCAAATAAAAGATGCTACGTGATATTTGAATAAAAAAATGGGATTTTTCGAAAAAAAATTTATATACAGGAACACGTGTTTCGTAGCGAAGTGACGTTTTCCCCGTGTCAGAATAAAGAAGCTTTTGGAGCTTTTTGAGAAAAGCTTCCGGCAAAGGCAAATCGTTGTTCCCATAGGAAATTGAAAAGAAATGTCAAAATTTACCTCGAAGGAAACCCCTATCGTAGTGATTCTTTGAATGATGAAAATCCAGAAAATTTTCGTGATTTCCGTTCCTCTTGAGTTTTATCAAAAATCCATTTTTCCTTCTACAAGCTGAGATTACGTGACGTATTTTGAAAAGGTCACCAAGTCACCATTCGGTATTAGGACTAGGGAAAGTAATAGAACGTAAGTAAAAAATTCTAAAAGACTTTTCGTATCTATGAATCAAAGCTAATCTGATACATTGGGAGTAAAAAAAGTCTTAGGAAAAAAGAAAAGAATAAATAAATCACGTTTTCGACGGGTGAGAAGCCGGAAATAAAATTCTCCATTCTTTTTATCAGGAAACGTCAGTACGCGAGATTCTTTTGTTATGCGATTCAGGGTTCGATGTAGTTATAAAGACTATTGCAAAATCCTTATCGATGTTTAATACGTTTCTCAAGAGTGTCTTATCTCCACCCAGCCAAACTCTTCCTCGACATTCCAAACTGCTCAAACCACCCTCTTTCGCTTTTGGTCTAGAACATTTACTAGGATAAGTCAGATAGGACAAACATATTTGTGACAGGCAAATCATTCATCATTTCTTTTCTTTTTCATTTTATTCTTCAGGATCCGACAGTAAAGTATCTGACGTGGATGGAAAACCGTATACGACCTTGCTGTATAGTAATGGACCAGGACATACAGAGCCAAGATCAGTCTTGAGGGAAGCTGGAAAGGACTCGATACAGGTAAAAAAAATATTATTCTTAGATCTACATAGAAATTTTTGAATTTTTTTTTCCCTGACTTCCGTTTCCTCTTAGGTCATACTTGCTGGTCTGGTATTTGATTCGCTGATCCAATCGACCTTTCCTATTACGCATGTGCGATGATCGATCACTGCTATTGATCGAGAAGATTTTTGAGGTTGTAGAATAATATGGAATGGCGAACCAAGGGTTATGGACCTTGAAATTTTATACAAGAATGGCTTTGTAAGTGGATGGGGATCAATCAAGTTATCTTGACGCTGTAAGAATAGTCCTTGCAGAGAGAAGCCATCGATCTCGGCCTTTTTTTTTTAATCCTTTAATTATTTCTCCACGAGGAATTCTCAGCACGTCTTTCCAGATAATGTAATCGAGCGAACGGGGAATGGGAGGGTGGGTTTGAAATTTAAAAAATATTTTAATTTTTCACGAACGCGTTTGGAATGCTTGATTTTTAATTTTTGGAAATGTAAATATTTCTTATTCTTTGCCCGAAGTCAAAGCTGAGAAGCAGGATTGGCGAGCGGCTGATGTCAATGTTCTGGAACAAAGGACCCCGAGGGTCGTTTACATAGGTTGAGAAAAAGGTGTCAAGTAGTCCTGGGGAGAAAGTGCCGAGAAAAACGAGCTGGAATGAATGCACGGAAATGTACGCGTCGCTTCACTCGATTCAGTAACGCTGAAAAAATATGGTCGATTGTCAAAGTTGCGAAATAGGATGTTCGGTTTAATTAACTCATAAATTCGCATTCTCTCCTTCTTTTCTCTCCCCGTACTTTTACCTCGCGAAAAATAAACCGTGACGTGGTTTTATCGGATAACGAATAAATGACGTATGAATTATCGAATGACTGAAGGTTTATGGATAATTTTATGTAAATTCGAGAATTCAATTTTCTTCGACTTTTATCACGTAATTACCCAAGTACCCGACAGTACAAAGAATATAGATAGCACGGTTAATTATAATTGTGAGAATTTTCAAAAACTACAAAAAACGACTCAAGTATTCTAAAAAAAAAAGCAAGTTCAATTTTCAATCTTACTGCACAGACAATACCTGCTCGAATCCGCCCGAGCATCGAGAAGTCAAGAAGACAAGATAAAAAAGGAAATGCAGACGCCTGGAAACGAATGAAAAAAATCACAGCCCCTAATGCGAAAGCCGAAGCGACCCTTGTCGCCAATCGAAATTCACCCTCGTCTTATAGAAGAAAAAAAAACTTTTCCCAAAAGAATTTCGATAGATTAAGTCCAAAAGGAAAATGAACGTATCCTCCCAGTAATCCTAAGAATTCGTCCTATCGCATCGTACCTTTCTTCCCGTTGTCTGATAATTTGTGAGTTTGAGTAAAAATCGGAAAAAACAGGGATAAAAAAATTCTTCTCTCCACGACCTTTTCCAATGACCCATTGCTTTCGCACGTGTCTTTCCTGCTCATTCCCAAACCCTGAAATTCGCCATGGTGAATTCATCCCTCTGTGCTTTGGTACTGGTCGCCCCAAGCGAACCATAAGAATTATGATGACTCCTAATTTCTTACAGACTGCGGGGGTTCCCCGTGCATGGGCGACACATGGTGGTGAGGATGTACCCGTTTTTGCGATTGGACCTCTGGCGATGACCCTGTTCTCCGGAAGCGTCGATCAAAGCTACATACCCCACGCCATATCCTACGTGGCCTGTTTGGCGCATCATGCGAGTCGCTGCTCAAGGGAATCCGCAATGAACGATACGATTACTCCCATAAGCTGCCCTTCGGCTGAACCGAACAGCGCAGCCATATCCAGTGACGTAATGAACGACCAAGCCAGAAACATCCCGACAAAGTCTGGCTGCGACCCTCTAAGCACGTGGGTCGGGCAATCAGCTGTCATTCCACTTTTGATCTTTGGACTGCTGCTGGATATCCTGGTGAAAAGTTAATGACCGGTGTTGCGGTGACGTGACCTATAATAATAGCTTCTGTCATTGGACTAATGACACAATGGTTTGCGGTTTCACTGACATCTTGCTTGGATCGATGGCGAATATATCGTGTGTGATACGTGTAATTTATCATGTTGAAAGGTGTATATAGTATGTGTTTGTTATAAAGAAAATTGATAAGTTTGATGTTCGGGGGGTTGTATAATTATATTTATGCGATGGACTGTACCGATTTAGTGTTTATACCGTGTGTCGAGGAATCAATTGAGCTCCGTGGATATATATTATTATTATAATTGTAAGTGTGAATAATTGGGGTGAGTGGATCGTAAGTGTGTGAAATTATTGTTTAATTAAAATTCTATTATCAAAATGTGCCCGGATGTCTTGCAACGAATAACATAAATAGCTGTCGTTCAACGATCCCTCTAAGGGTTGCTTGTGTTAATTATACAAATATTCGAGGGGTAATTAATCTTGGAGAATAAGGTTAACACGAGAGACACAATAATGACGGTGCTGATGGTAATAATTAATTACTCTTATTTAAGGGATGTTATTGGGGGATGGATCGTGGACGATTGGCTGGACATTAAAATTGCAGCTCCGAGGGACGATCATTCCAGATGATTTAGATCGATGTGATTACGATGATGAAAAAGTGAATTCCATTCAGTAGGACATTCGAATTATTAATTTTTAAGCGAGTGAAGTGCGCTTTGATAAATATTTGTGAAAAGTTATCGGAAACAGACTCTGGGGCCAATTATAGCGGGACGGGTCAAGGCCATGAATTTTAAATTTGACCTCGATATCTTCATTAATTTATTTTTCTCTTTGAATCAATTTACAATTTCAAAATGCAATTTACCGCCGAAATGCTTCCTCGAACAAATGGAGCCAAGACATGATTGTAAAAATACAAGTATATAGACCCATCACGTATCTAATCGCGCGACCAGAATTTTGGAAAATTTAATTAAAAAAAAAGGTCATTGCACTTTAACGTTATAAAGCAATAACGAATCTTATAGTTACTACTGTATACGTTGCCAATACCCAATCAGCTGTTATATATATACATATGCATAATTAAATTTGATTAATTACAAGATTTCATAATTTCAGACTTTCAATTGTAACCTGCACTGGCTAATTTGAATCGGTCAATTAATTCCAATTGAATAACTTTTATGCATTTCCTTAACTGACCGCAAAGATCTCTGCAAGCATTTATTTATTACATAGTTTAATTATTCGTTCGTACAATGCAAAAGCAAAAGATTTTATCATGTCGTTGAGCAATACGTTTAATTTATGCTTAGACTAAATGATGTTATTGTTTAAATAAAATTTCCAGGCTGTACGAGTAACAGCCCATATTAAGTTCTCTCTAGTCACTGTTTGTAAATACTAGGTGCAAGTATCGTTATCACGATAATTAATCGCAAATGCAATTATCGCATCCAACGGCTGTATATAAGAATTATCAAGTAAGATCGGCAAAGCGAACATCGCCTAGTAAATATCCGATTGGACTCGAACATTCACAGTGTTAATTTCTTGCCGAAGAAAATTTGCTATGGATCCAGGTTACCAATAGCAACAATATTGATAGTGTTAATTATTAGTGATTATAAAAATGAATGAAAGTGGGAAACAGCACGAAACGAACTCACTAATCTATATTTCTGTAAATAACGTAAACGCGAATGATCACAAATGGAATTTATTATAGAAATATCTGTATACTATTGTTTTGTAAAGAAAGTGATAAAGAGAAAGAAAGAAAGAAAGAAAGGAAATTGAGAATGTTAGATGTTTACGTTTATTATCTAAAAATTATCCTCATCTTGAATTACGTCAATCCATTATAAAAAGTCCTTCTCTTTAAATTTTTAGTGAAATAACGTTTAAAGAAATTTTATTTCTCTTTTATTTCCATGTATGCATATATATAGTTTATAATAATTCTTTTGTTAACGAACAGAGCGTATTTAATCCAACCTATTTGGATTCTATCGAAAGTCTCATTCGTAACGCTTTTATTTTATTACCGTAAAGACGAATGAAAAAAAGAAGCACGAGAGTCTAGCGCTTTGAATTATAAAGAAGTACGACGAGTCATTCTAGTTTAAAATCGAATTTCGATATCGATAAAAATATTCGCTATGCCAAAATTAAATAAATCTTTGATAACGTCCATTGTCACTGACATTCGCGAATTCGCGTTTGTTGCAAACGACATGTATTCTTGGTTGGGACGAGGCGAGGATCACGCATCCTGGCGATTTCCATCAAAGTCAGCAAGAAACGTAAACGTTATGGAAATTGTAAAACGTCACAAAGGAACTGCAGGGGAGATGTACATCTTACTATTGGAATTGGCTTACGATAGGTTTCTACAATTTTTTTCATGAATAGCAAAAATAGCCAAAAATTTCGCAACAGGATTTTTCAATCACCGGGATACGAATATTCAACAGAATTCATCTCGTGCTACGTCTCGTGCTGGAGTTCATGGATAAATATCCATTCGTGGAAGATTTCTTAAAGGATATGAAAAACGTCAAAAGACCACATAACCTAACACTTTCCACAGCAATACATCTGCTTTGGACTCGTTTGAAAACAATTCCAGAATCGTTATCACGTAACTTGGTAATTATATTTTTAATTAAAATCCTACAAAACAAAATAAATTTTTAACGTTTTTTTTAAGACGAAGACCGAAGAAGGACCTAAGAACAGTACGGCTTTTACAAAAATGTCGAAATCTACTCAATCTTCAGGTTCCTTAAGACCCTGCGAAAGTTGCTCTATGGCTGGCAGAACAATTATCGAACTGATAAGAGGAATGGATTTGGTTTTACGAGAAAACGAATTAATTTCCACAGCCGCAGCCGAACGGTAACGGTAACGCTTTTAGGTGGCTTCTTTTTTTAATTTTATCATTTTTTTATCTTATCTTTACGTTATTTCAATATCGCTCTTTTATATACGCTTTTTTATTTTCTTTGAGATGGACCTGTATTTGCCTTCAGGGAACTCACGAAGCTCGATTTGTTTGAGAAGACTCAGTGGTCCGTGATGAGCAGATTGATGGCTGCGATAAATCAGGACGCCAGGATGATTCTCGACTTGATGCGAGAGACGAGCCTGAAGAGCGAAACCACAAGGAGTGAATTGGAAAATCAAGTAAAGAAGCTGGAAGCCGAGTTGCTCTTAAGAAAAGTCGAGTCGAGTGCTTTGGAATCGAGAAACGTGAAAACTGCAAGCCGTCTGAAGGACGGTAGATTATATTTTTTAAAGATATTTTAAGAGTAAATTTTTTTCACGCCGAATCAGAAATAATTATTTCGTCTAGTACTGCAAGAACTGGAGGATCTAAAGAACGAGGGATCGCTTGCTAGAGAGAGGAACATGGAAATGTCAAATTCATGTAAAATTGCCCAGAGTCGAATATCACTTTTAGGTAAATAATAAAATTTATGAATATTTTCAAAAATGAATTTTTCCATGAATACAAGGTGGAACTACTTTTCATAAGTAATTTTTTTCAATTTAACTGACTAAAACTTTTTATCGTCGACTTCGCAACGATTTCCATAATTTTATTTTAAATATGCTCCGAGTACTGACTACGCTTTATGTATATTGACATTCCATCCTATTTTTTTTACCTTACCTTTCCACATTCTCTGCTGGGAATAGATGCAACTTTATCAAGTAGGTCAGCCATTTCTGAATTTTCAAGTAACTTTAACAGTCTTATAAAACTCTATCTTCACTTGTTGTATTCTACCGAAGCCGTTGGATTTTCTGCATTCACTGTACATAGCAGTCATTGCTGTACTATCTGATTACCTATGTACAGTAAAACCACCTTTCGAATGGACAGGCAGTTTCACCTAACGCATTGGATTTTATCCCGGTAGAGGCATGACAGTCGTAGTGGATAAAGCCACGAGTGAGGTTATGTTAGACAAAACAGACAGTACAGTGCAAAAACGATGCTGTCGTACAGCTAAGATATTCCCAGATAATATTTCTCCCCATTTAGCCGCCATATTGACGTGAAAGCAGGCATTCGCAATTTGACGTCGGGTAATATTCGCGAGTCCCTGAATCCTGAAAATTCCTTCGCGAATTCAATAAGAAGCAAATAACTTAACGCGTCTCCAATAAGAATATTTTGCTTTTACGTCGTAGCGACACGACCGAAATAGATCGCGAAAACGTGACGAATGCGAATAAATTATTACCCCGTAATCCAGGAAGTCTTTTTCATATTTTTCATGCTTTTCAGGTCTTTACGGTTAGCGAACAAGAAACGTTTTATTTCTTTTTTGATCTTTTTTCTTTCGCCCTTTGTAGCTGCCAAACCCAGATTCGCGATAAAATAAATTAACAGAAAAAAAATAAAGTTCAATTCATCAATCATTGTGAATTTCACAAGTGACTTAAAAGAAATTCATTCTTGGCGACATTTTGATATCTGTGCCTGACGTCATATCCTACTTTCGCATGATATTTCAGAGGAATGCAACCGAATACTACAGTGTCAGACAGTCGCTGTGGCGGAATGTAAACGCTCTGTTGAGAAAAGTTTGAAAGAGTGTCGGGAAGAGAAAGAAAATCTTGGCGAGTTGCTGCGGGTGTCGCACAATGAAAATAGTACGGTGAGTCGAGCGTTTTAAACGCTCTGTTAGAAATTACATAGAAATGCTAGTTTCCATCACGAAGCCCGAGTACATAACCTCCTTTAACTACGTAGTAAAATTTTGCTCTGATTTTTTCCTAAAGTAAAATTTTAAAAGCTTTGCTGATCATTAAAGACGAGATATTGTGGTCACTCATATTAACATTCACGTAGGATTATAATTAATGAAAATTCTTAGATCCCTATTAATTATTACCCATCTAATTATTATTTGTCAGCTTACAAGAATATAACATTAGGACAGCTCATTATCTTAACGTCGGTGCGATCAACGTCCGGTTATATTAGTCGGATCATTTAACAATTAATTAAAGACGCGAAATAATTAATTCATGGTACGTATATACATATATGAATACAGGGTATATCAGCTAAGACGTACGTTAGCGGTTTGCGGTGAAATGGTACACGATTTTGAAAATCTGATCTGATAGTTATTGAATATTTTTTGATTGAGCATCTATTGCGCATATTATTATCGTTTGTTTAATTTCCGTTCGCAATTAAAACATTATCTTGGCCATTTTATATGATATGCAAAGAAAGTTAAATGCGAAAGCCTTGGAGAAAGAAAAAAAAGATAAAAATTTCAACAGGTTGTTAGTCTCGGAAAACTTCATCAGATGGCGCTGTGGAGTACTTGCGATTTTCGGGAATTCCGCTAGAGGGCGTGGAGGGAGAATTCGAGATATTATCTTCTAAAATTGCATTCTCCTGGGGAGCATTTTTGTTAGTTCCGGAAAATTCCACCAGATGGCGCTGTTATGCACCTATTACAAACACTAGGAAAAGTATCAATACAGATGAGTAGGGAGATACATGGCGCTTAATCATAGCGGCGAGTCCGGGAGTAGGATTTCGTGATCATCGCCTCCGTCGACAATGCGTTTCTTGGCGAGTAGAGGTTCTCCGCTACTCACCGCTGGTTCCCAAAGCAACACTTAGAACGTGACAGGGAACTATAGAAATTCTCAAGAAATATTGAGAAAGCCTATTGTTGAAACATTTTTGACATTTTTAAGAAAGTGCAGTGCCAACTTGACACTCGTGTTGCACCTGAACTTTTAGTAAGTATTATTGGATCTTGATTGACATTCAAAATTTATTCAAAATCTAAAAATGGGGTTAAATCAAAATCTTGCAGAATATACGGAGTAGATAAATATTGAATTTAAATTTTAGAATATCGAAAATAAATTACGTTCAAATTGATATATTAATAAATTAGGTGTTTGGACCATTAAAATAATTAATTTAATCAATAAAGTAAAATATTAAGACAGAAATCGGAAATTCTGGTCAAGCATATTTAGAAGTACTGGAAGTTGCCCAAAATTGTGTGCGCGCAAATTCGTCGCGCAGGAATCGGTGAGTGGGAGCAGGTGGATGGTGGGGGGAGCGCTCGAGGCAGCGCCCGGACTCGGAGCGCTCATTCTTCCTCGAGCCGGTCTCCTATACTGGTCTCTTGGAATCACATCTCTCATTCATTTCCATCCTTCTTCTTTTTCTATATTTATTTCTTCTTTACTTCCTTATTTCTTTATATTTCATTCTTCACTTTCTTATTTATCCCTTTCCTCATTTCTTCTCCACTTTTATAACTCTATTCCTTACTTTTATACATTTTAACTTCTTTATTTCTACCTTCCCTTCTGTCTTCTCGTTTCACTCTGTTACCTCTCACTTTCGAGCATATTTATTCGAGTAGTCATGGCCTAATTTATTAATAACACCTAATTTATTAATATTTCAATTTGAACGTAATTTATTTTCGATATTCCAAAATTTAAATTCAATATTTATCTACTCCGTATATTCTGCGAGATTTTGATTTAACCCCATTTTTAGATTTTGAATAAATTTTGAAAGTCAATCAAGATCCAATAATACTTACTAAAAGTTCAGGTGCAACACGAGTGTCAAGTTGGCACTGCACTTTCTTAAAAATGTCAAAAATGTTTCAACAATAGGCTTTCTCAATATTTCTTGAGAATTTCTATAGTTCCCTGTCACGTTCTAAGTGTTGCTTTGGGAACCAGCGGTGAGTAGCGGAGAACCTCTACTCGCCAAGAAACGCATTGTCGACGGAGGCGATGATCACGAAATCCTACTTCCAAACTCGCCGCTACGATTTAGCGCCATGATTTTGTTGTCGCTTAAAACCATAGCGTTGTGCATCTCCCTACTCATTTCTGGCATCAACAGGTTGCTTTTCGTAATTGCACAGCAGTAATTCAAATACGCCCTCCTTTTTTGCATCAGCATTTGCATTCGTCAATTTATCACACCTTCAACGTATAGCATAGTCCCATTAATCACTATTCCAGAAAACAAAATATCTCGTACAAATTTCTAATTTAAAAAGTAACATACCAGTCGGTATAGGGATACCATCTGAAAGACGTAAAAAATAAAAATCAGCAATGCGTTGCCAATGAAATAAACTAAATGCATATTCCTTCAGATAAAAATACAACACAGCCAACAAGTATCGAAATTATCGAAAGCGCTAACAAGACTGCAGGAAACGAGAGTAAACGAGATAAAAGAATCGATCTTGACGAGTATCGATCAGCAGCGTAAACAGAGCTTCGAGGTTTCGACGCAGACGTCGCACGCGATGTTAAAATTTGACGCGTCAGCAGTTGCCGATAGAACGTCAATGGCAGTGGAACAATCGGAAGCGGAAATGATGTTGTTGAAACCGGAAGATGATCCAGAGGAGGACATGAGGCAGCAGCTGATAACGAACGAGAAGCAGATCGATTATCTTCAGCGTCAGAACATCCGATTGGCCAGAACGCTGAATCGACTGCAAAAGCACAGACGTTCAAACCCATGTTAAATGACGCATCCACAATGCGCGATAGGTCTGTCTTCGCTCTGGGATTTATGTAGAGCCAAGTAAGCGATAGCTCAATCCTCGAAAATCCAGTGTCTTCCGAATCGTAGAAAACAACCAGTCTAAAAGCTCCAATCCCATTCAGCCTCGTACCACAGAATCCAGCCAATCTGTATTCCTTGTTTTCTAAGATAAGACAGGGTGAAGACGTATCCTTGGGGTGAGTGTCCATAAGTTATACCGTTAACGGTACCAACGGATCGCAGTGAAATTCGTCGTGCGTAAAATGTAAGACTTCTTCGACAGACAATTTCGTTAGATAAGACTGGATTTAAAATACTGGCCAACTTGGTTATATACGCTTACAAAACATTTTCTTTTATCTCTATCAGATTTCCCTAACAGTTTGTAAAAGAAAAAGAAGTCAAATAAAGACCTAACCTAGAAGAGTCACCTCTTTAATTATCCGATATAAACCAGTTGTTGGTCTTAATCGAATTGTCGCATTGACACTATCAATAAAATTGTCATAATAAATTCTTGAGTTAACCTCAAATGTCTTGTAAGTTCAATTAATCATCAGCTGATAGTTTTGGCATAACGCAAGTCCACGTCGTGAAATTAGCTCCAGATCGATCGGCGTCTGACGGAACTATGCCGTGAAGTAGTTATCGAGTGTTGTCAAAGTTACGTAATATATGCGCCCACGTTAAGGAACATCGAGGTCCCGCCGAGTCAGCAGTGGTATCGTTCGTAAGAAAATGAACGTCACTCGATCAGCCATCATTTTGACGAACAATTATAACTAACGGTAAAGTAATTTCATCTAATTACACTTCCACCCTAATTAACGATCGTTAGCAATAAAATCAAACTGACTCTGCAATTTTCACCGACTTTCACGTTAATTCAATTCCTCCCCCTCGAATATCGAGAGCCGTCATAAAACTCAAATCAGCACGAACCACCGCAACGACGATCAAGGAACAGAGAGATAAATCATTGACGATGTAGAAGGAACCGACCTTTTTCAAAATATATTTTTCCCTCTATTTCCATTTTATATATATTTACAATTTATCTCGTAAAGTTTAGTTTTTAAGTAAATAATCCTTTGATCCTAAACCACTAGTTTGGGTTCGATTGAAAAAAAAAGAAGACAAGAGAATAAAGAAGAGGAAAAAAAAGTAAAGTGGGAGAAACGAGTCGAAAAGAAAATATATATATAGCTTCACTCTGGCAACGTGGTCTTGCAAGCTCTTCGTCTTCTCCGTCTTCTTCGTCGCGATGCCTTACGCGAAGGGATGCTGGGGGGGCGGCGGAGGGGGATGGCTCAGTATCTGCTGACCATAATTTCCATAATAAACACCCTCGTCCCATCCTCTTCTTCGGTCTGCCTCTTGCGTCACATCCGGTTTCTCTCTCTCTCTGACCCTCTCCCCTGTCTCTCTGTTCATTTTCCTCGTGTATACAGATGATTGCGTGATACAGAAGTGTTGTGATACAGGAAACACATGCATCAATGGACAAGTTACCATCGTGTGACATAAAAATGGCCGCCGTTACAATTAATATAATTAATTCGAGATGAGAGGGGGGGGGGCGCAAGGGTGGGGGTCACACATATTTGCGGTTTTCACGCCGCAGGCATCGCGGGTTTCTCACAACGGAAGGCGCAAGTCCATTAAAATTCATTGATCTTTCCGTGCGCCTCAGATTAGAGGAAGAGCAATGACCAATCAATCACAAATTAAAGTTGTCTCATTACTATCTAAGTACAATTAAAAATTAATTAATGGGTGAACGAATTTCTATTATGAGTAAGAGGATTATGATCAGGGGGGTCGGTGGGGGGCAGGGGAAGGGAAAGTATTTGGAAGGGTTCACGTATTCCATTAGGTCTTGTCAGGGTAACGGTATCATCGTCATATTTTTTTTGATGATGGAGGGGGATGAAAAAATTAATTATACGGTAATGCCGATCGATCCTCGTTAACGATTGATCGTTATTGGTAATAAAATCTTGTGTGTGTGGTACGCGTGGTCAAAGAGTGACAGCGCCACGTGAAATATTTTTTTAAGGGGGTACGTTAATCTTGACGTGGAAGAATTTCTACATAATATACATATATATATGTATATACATAGATGTGTTACGTATTCGCGAGAGCTTTCGGTACCCCCACGTAACTGGAGTGAATAAATACGCATGTAGTAACGAAAAGAAAACAGACGGTAAACGAGGGTGGTGGTTTTTTTTTTCGAGAATCTGCATTTTTTTTCTCTTTTCAAACGGTTGCCGACAATCTCGGGCAATAAAGCCGCGTTTCTCAGTCGCGATACTCGCGGATGGCATGCTTTTGTTAGCTACCCTGGCTAGCGTTATAATTATCGTAATTATTATTATTATTATTATTATTATTAATATTATCATACATAGGTGTAGGATGGATTGCGCTGTGCTTCATTTCTTTTTTTTTATTTATTTCTCCCCCCCTCCCAAATCTTCCGCGGGAGCTTTCGCCTCGCGACGTCCGTCGCTCCCTTAACGATAACAAGATAAGCCCTGCTTTTCCTGTCGCGTTTTGTTTTTCTTTCCTTCCTTCATATTTTTTCCCCCATTTTTCTTGCCCAAAACGCGACGGGAGAAGCTTGCGTAAAAAGCACACACGACCATTCGACCCGAGAGGCACGTACCCCTCTCTGTCCTCCACCTGTGTCCGTTATACATACAAAACGTAATTGTCGTTATCATACGTGCGTGAAAGATATTGCGTTATCACGAGAATAAATTCTCTTTGACGCGTCACCACCGTCGACAGATTAAACAGCGTTATCGCGGTATGCATTTTTTAGTTGTTAATGAACGTCGTTATTGTTATTATTAGTCACATCATTGCGGCTGTTATGTTGCAATTAGCGAGGAAGAATTTGAACTCGCGTGAGTACGTGTTACGAATGTTGATTTTTTTGTTGTTTTTTTTTTTCATTTCTTTTTTTTCCCTATTTAAATCACCACCTCGCGAACGATATACTGATAGCCTCAGAGAGATAGAGGTTTTTACGTGTAGCAATGGAGACGTTTTAATACTTCATTTTTTTTTCTTTCTTTCGTTTTCGCGTTGGGAGAGATTAAGAGTAGTCTCCGGGATACGTCAGTGGTGCCAATAGGGACTTAGGCCCACTTGTCGACGACCACTTCGCCCACTGTAACAAAACACACGAGATATATGCTGATTAGTTGCGTGAAACAAAGCGGCGCTGGCTCTCCGATTCTTTGGTATTAGCAAAAACTCTATATATATACATATATAAAACACATATGAGATACACAAGATATACGGCGATAGCGATATTACAGTACGCATCTGATACTGCAGACGGCGACACTAGTAGCAGCGGCAACCAAAACAACTACGGTGAAACAACAATTATAATAAGTTGGTGAGCAAGTAGCAGCAATACTGTCAGCGTGCGGACAGCAACGCAACCTACGGAACCTTTGGGCAAGACTTCATCCACTACTTTTTCGGATTTCCCATCCATCCGCGTCTACCGTTTGGTTAGTTTTCCTTAAAAGATAAAAAAAGAGGAACGAGAGGCGGTAGGGTGAGTGGAGATCGATCTCGATATTTTAATCAGGCTGAATTTTATAGATGGAAATGAAGAACAGGGGCGAAGAAGAAGAAGAGGGTACCGTCGTGAGGATGATCAATGGAATATTGCTGGCATACACTCGTTCGTTTTCTCACGCTTTCTCACACGTGGGGGGTAAAGTTCAGGGGTGAGAAGGGTGTTGGTAAGGTTAAGGGTTCTTCATCCATACCAAAGGGGATGGATAACGACGATTCGAATGAATGCTTGAGGTTATGAAGGGGGTCTTTGTCGAATTGTATAATTTTTCTTTCATTTTTTTTTGTTGCAGGGGCTGATTTAGGGGCGGGGGAAGACACCATCGGATGGGGTAATTATTCGCAAAAATAATTGCGATACTCCAAACGCGTCTGCCACTAGCGATCGCTCGACTGTGCGACTCGTTGGACGATTTTCGCGCGTTGGAAACACTCCTATCGATTTTTCGCTGCTCTCCGATCCAGACTCTTATTTCTTCAGTAAGGGCGCTGCGAACATAGTGGAGAACGTGTTATTGGGTGTTGCACGTGGGCTGAATTGGCCTCGGCGATTGATACACCGAGGCGATGGAAAATTTTTCTTATATTTAAGTCTTTTTTTAACGACAAAACTTTTCGTGCAAGCGGTTTTTATAAACGTATGAACGTATTTGTATTGAATTTTATACGAGCGATTCTACTTGATTTTAAAAAATTTTACGTTAAAATTTTGTCGTTAAAAATTATTATTTTTTTCTTATAACATAATTATGTACACGTAAATCGATTTTACTCGAGATAATCTGCTGGATGCTAGGCTGTTTCGTGCAGGCGAAATATATTTGTTAAACTATATATAAAATTATATATGTACATTTAGTAGTTTGTATATGCGTAATTGTGTAGTAAGATTTACCTTGGTATTATTTGATGCGTCTGCGTCTCTCTCGTACACGATGTACTGAATCAGGACAAACACAATCGGCAGGCAGGATGAACAGTGGTGAGAAATTGTAAGAAAATAAAACTAACTGAACACACTGGACTCTCTTGTATCGGAGAGCTACGGATATACAGGTATGTATATTAATTTTTGGTGAAATCCAAAGGACAATAATTTGATCGATGGATGGGTAATTAATCGGATGAAAGATAATCATTATATATTGGCCGATCATGCACAATCTATATGTGAATGATGATGGATAGTATTTTCGTTGTTTCTTTGAAAGGATGGATATATCACGCAAATCAAACGGATGCAGGTTATGTGACGATGAGATGCGCACTGTTGTCAAAACAGCGTCGTTACGGTGTTGTAAACATTATAACTTTATTGTCTGACCCCACGATCCATAAATACTTGAATTAAATTAGCTGTACAGGATTTGTGTCGCGACAATCGCTAACGCTTTGCTCTTTGACTTACATAAAAAACAAAACAAAAAAGAACAGTAAAATAATATATAACATCCGTGTCTCCGCCGATCGATCCCATCCAGCCATCTTGTCATAGACCTGTCAGCGAGAGACACGGATACGCCAATTCCCGATGGAACGCGAACCTAGCGTCACTTTTTGAAACTACGCGCTGAACGGTTTGACGCGGGAAAATTTGAAAACAAAGAAATACAAAAAGAACTGTACGACAGGGACACAGGAAGTACGAACGTAAAGAAGTGACGGAGATTGCGCATTATTAACGTGAAACGAGTTTGAAGGAAAATTTTATGTATAAGGCCAAAAGCTTTTTTTCAAAAATTTAGACGAGCAAGCAAAAATTAAATGCGAAACACTTTTTTTTTTCAATCAAACTACGGGACACTGATCGCGTTAATTAGTAGTTACTAATTAAGTATACTCGACAGTATCATACGCTCTGAAGACTGTTACCTCCTCGCGTATGTCAACTTCGTGTCGCTTCGTGAGTACGTTTAAATTTAAAGAAAAATTTCTTCCCTTTTATACTCGTCGTTCCGAAAATTAGGCCGATCGCACAGACTCCAAGGGACACGCATTAGTGACACAAGATTTTATTATAACAAGTTAGCTGACAAATCAACGATAATACGAAAGACGGCTTCTCCGCGGCCGCCCTCGATTCCACGCCTAATTCTTCGCTTGTTATAATTAAAATTTTCAGTTCGTTCGATTGTTTGGTAATTAATCATTACTTTTATTTTACTCCCTCAGCTACCTATACTCACTCATCCTCCAGCTAATCGATCGTCACGCAAGCACGCGACACGAAGGATAAATATAAAATGATAAATAAGAGAGAAACAAAAAAATCGTTGCTAGTTTAAAGAGTCAAGTCCCGCGGGACGCGCATGCGCGCTCGAGATAAAGAGACAAAGTCCCACGTGACTCGCTTCCACGAATAATTACAATAAATTGGGAATCTACGATCCCGACTAAGGATGGATGACAGTGTTACATTTTAATGAGGTCGAGAGATTTATCTTGCTTTTCTCTTTCCCTCTTTCGCATTCGGTTAAGGGGGGGCTCAGATCAAATTCGCCACAACTAAAGATGCGTGTCTCTCTCGTATAGACGGATGGCATGGTAAATCACACTCTTTTATAATAATCGCACGCAGGGCTGTGCGTTATCGTATGATATATCTATATACATATACGTATCCGCGTACATATATATATATAAACATATAAACATACCCACACAAAATATATATATACTTCCTGTAAAGACGACGGCGTCCAAAGCCGAGTTTCCGTCATCGATGATGTCGCAATGGCCATCCTCGCCGTAACGGTCGTCGTCGACAGTTGTCGTTGTAGCTCGTCACCCTTATCTATTTCGCATATGACTTCTTGCGATTCGCTGGAAATGGCACACATACGCTCTCGCAATTTTCATACACATACGGATATTCCTAACTATCTATTATCATCGTTTCTCCTTTATCGAGATTATCCGTTACCGTCTCAGCCCACTTTTCATGCCAATCGTTTCACTCACGTGCTTTCCAATCTTCGGATCCGATCAGTGCAAGCACAATCCACACAGGTATTTATAAAAATTATATAAAACAAAAAAATAAAAGGAAAAATCGAACAGCTCGAGGCAGATACAAATAATAAATAGCTCGGTCAAAGTTCATTGAGCACGATGGAGTTAGGTATCAATATATTAGTGTCCTAAGTGTCAACGGTAATTGCCACTGGTATAAAAAATATACCGTGAAAGCTCGAAGTGCTGGAGCACGCGGAGTCTCGAAGTGACAATAGTCAATTTAAAGGTAAACAAAAGACAAAAATTGATATAAAGTCAAAATGCGTTCCCGGTACTTTGCCAATGTAAACAAGCGGGAAATTCAAATTTATGCCAAATAAATTTTACTGCAGTCGAGATTTCGTTACTCGAGCACTGTCGTATTGGTTATGCGTTTGTCAGGTTTGCGAGGAAGACCTGTCGGACATTTTTTCTAATATTAATAGTGTCTGCTACGACGTCGCAATAGTCTTACACGTTACCATCAAACGTGTTATTGTGTATTGCGTTATTAAAGAAAACCACTCTGGTAAGTGCTACGGCACAGAACACGTGTGTTACAGGACATACTATCTCTCTTCTTCTCTTTCTCTCTCTTGTTCTTTCTCTCTTTCTTTCTTTCTTTCTCACTCTCGTTCTCTCTCTCTCTCTCGTTCAATCATAATTATCTATATAATTATTATACTCATAAAACATATTCACCCTGCTCGTTCAATTATTAAGTTCGATCATGCCCACACCAAAATTATCACATCTTAATATTAATAATTCTTAGACATTACGTTATCATAACGTTTTAATAATTTAATCGGTTTGAAATCGCAATTGAATTATTATGCGTGTATAAGAGTAGCAGTAGTAATAATAGTGGTAGTAGTAGTAGTATTACCAGCAATGATAGATTTTTCTAACAGTAGTACTAGCAGTAGTATGTGATAGTAATAACAGTTAAAATAATCAAGGAAATATATTAACACTAGGAGATGGCGGCGGAGCAACGTGGAGGTGATGAAAAATTATAACGTTGTTAGTGCGGTATCGATAATTATAAATGACAGTCGCCGTGACATTAGCTGTTGTACAGTATAAGTCCGTTCTCATGAAAACCGTCGGTCAGTCTTGTTGCGTTTACTAAGGCGACACAAGAAGACAGGTATAAAACTGATAACAGGCTAATCAGGACAGTCAGGTCCATAAATAAATATCGAACTACAAGTTGTCTAAAGTTCGTCTAATAGCCGTGTAAAATTCGTACGGTGTCCATGAATCTCGTGCTTGAATCGTCTGGAATTGAATAAACGTGAAAAAAAGAGCAAAAGAAATGAAGACCCGCGCGAACGCAACAACACGGTGATTATCGTCGTAATTAATTTTTGTTTGTACGTCACGTGGATGCGCGCGCACGCGTCAGTCGTATGCTGCGTAGACAAAGGATCTTTGACGTGCGCTTATCTCGTGCGAGACATCGAGACTCCAGACAAAACTTTGAAGAAAAGAAAAACTTCTTTCCACGAGTGGACAAAATATTTGTGAACGTTATTTATATCGCTTGGAAAAGTGGGCAATCAATTTTTTTTATGTTTTTCATTACTTTTTTTTCTTTCATCAATACACCTCCTGGAATTTCGGTGCCAATCACGGTGGGATAAGCGACGTGAACAAAAGTTGTTTCTTTACTTGTTTGAGGTTATGGCGTGACGTTAATCGACTCTACGCAAGTACCTAAAAGCGTACGATATTGTACAGCCATTGAAGGTGTATTGTAGGCTAATGAAAATCTGACAGTACTCTGTTACACGTGTCGATAAATTTGAACTGATACGGCAAAATGCGTTTGTCAATATCGAAAATCGGTGAATTTTAATTTGAAGAAATTCAAATTTAAAGGATTGATAAGAATTTTTTTTATGAGTATACCATGACCGTCTTGAAATCAAAACAATAATAACAATAGTACACGATGATGACGACTCTGTCTCACAGTGTTCCTCCCGATCGATAATCCCTCTAAGCAATGATAAACCATATGACGATTCGTACGATTCGGATTTTTTTTTCCACGTTTTACACCTAAACGAGGTAGACACGCCTTTATACGTAATATTGAAATAATTCTCGATAAAATTTATCAATAAGGATCAATAGCGATCGGGAAGCCAAGATATAAATATACATATTCGCACGGTGCGATTTATCACACTGTCCACGATCAATGATCGTTAATTAGTCAAGTATCAAAATTCACACTATTCCGAAACGTTGAACGATGAGAAATGATTTCTAGACGTATTACTGCCGTTCGATTGCTGCTAATGAAAAAATTGTCAATTCACACGAAGAACAATTTGATTGTCGATCGTGAATCATTGATCGGGAGTGAGACCGTGATTAAAATTTTAATTAATTTTATAATTATCCTCTTTATGAATAACCTAGTACGTACGTCACTAACCGTATGAAATTAAATAGGATAACTAGGCAAAGGGAATGAAGGAAATCTGGCTTGTCAAGGCTGTCGATGATGATGATGATGATGATGAACATGACGTAGAACATCGCTCGAGTTTCCTTATGTCTACGCATGCAGAAAAGCCCGTTTACACCCAGGAAGACACATTTGTTAGAAGCGGTTCTTGGTTATTTTTTTCCCAGACGATCTTCTCCACGATCCCAGTGTCCATGCACGATCGGCTCTTGAAGAGTTCAGCACAGCTCTTCCCGCTGTCACGGATCGGACTTCTTCCTCGACGGCAGCAAGCTTGTTACTGGTGAACGAGGAAAAAGAAAAGAAAAAACCACAAAACACGTAACACGCGCCGACAAGAAGCCAGTTTATAATTAGCGTTATCATTAGGAGAAGCAATTGCTTAATCAAGACAGTCCCAGGCGCTCATCGACTTTGCACAATTGTCATACAGCAGGGATGTTCAAGGTGTATAGTCGTGCGTTAAACGAATAGACTGATAAGATGAGGTACCAAGAGGGAAAAAAAAAGAAATTAATAAGAAGAAAATAAAAAGTACCATAGGAAAAGAGAAGAAATATTTCTATCGATATTCCTTGTCGGAAGCAATCCCGGTACTTTCTCTATCTAATCGAAAAGAAATAATTGAATTCGAATTATCCGTGAATACAATTGGTAGCTAATAATGTACAGACTCTCTCTACTACCTTATGTACAATCGAAATGCTACAGAAACGAAAGTTCTACGGGTTCGTCCAAAGGTTCGAACGATTGACCTTTTCATTTATTAATTCGATTAGCTATCTATTATGCAATCGCGCGATCGGCCTCGCGAATCTCTAATAAAATATTAACGCTAAATGTTAACGATGAACTTGACATCGACGTCTTCTAAGGAAGTAAACCACGTATCGGTAATTGAAAATAATTAAAGATCGAAAAAGTCACCCCGGTGGTGTCGCGTTTTCATATGACGCCCGTACTCGCGGTTTTTCGTCTCTTTAGACGTAATCCGTGATAAAGCAACGATAAGAAATTCCAAATTCCAAAAAATAAATGACAGTGGCATGCGATAAGACGTAAGTATATGAATAAACGTATACAAGATGTGCATCATGATGCATACTGATAGCACTACACTGACCTACACCAACGATTAATTAAATAATACATACATGCAAATCCGTCGAATCGGGAGTGATAAGGGAATGGACACAACACGATATTCGATTACAATAAATTCGCACGAGCACGTGTAATGATAACAGTAAGAAGACATCAATGAAGAAAGGTTTCGGAGTTTTACACGATTAGAAGGCACTCGTACAAAAAAAAAATTTAAGGAATTCTTTTGGTGAGACGAGTAGAGCCGAGGTGACAACAATTAAAAAAAAAAGTATAGACAGAACTAATGCACGATAACGTAGGGATAAGTATTTCTATACGCTTTCTGGATGCCACTGGAGGTTGGTACGACCGTTAGGACGACGTCGGGGTTGTTTACACGGTGTTGGTGGTTGGCGAGCATGGTGAGCCTTTCGAGGTCCGGATAGAGGAAGTACTTGAGATATTATATGTATCTCATCTGGTTGCACTGACTATTACACCATGCGCGACAGTTAAACTGGTTAAAAAATCTCACTTAAACACACTTCGTTAAATTCATCCTTATGAACCTTCCCGTGCCACGGGGAAGTTTAAGTTAAATGCAAACTGCAAGTCCCAGGAGCTTCGATTAGACGACGATGGGCTCCGTCCGTAGTGTCACTCTTACGGAGGAGGTCGAGGTCATCGTTCCTCAGTATTTTTTTTTTACTTTTCTTTGAACTAACTTTTCACTCTCACTCTCCCTCTTTCTCTCTTCACTTTTGCTCTCAATCTCTCGCTCTCTCAGTGAATGCTCACACTTTCTCACACGCAATCTCTCCGCTTGCTTTCATACTCTTTCGCACGCGCATACTCTCTCTTTCTATATGGGGAAAATGTATAAAAGTCCAAAGAACACGGCCCACATTAAAACGATCCAATGCACGGTGTAAATTGGGTTCTCACCGTCTGTGATCTTTCTGGCAACGAACTTCAGGGTTTCGTCGAGAAGTACCACTGGAATGGAGAACTTCATAACGGTAACCCACTCTTCGACAGTCAGTGGGGTGACTTGGAACACAGACTGTAAAAGAAATTTAATTTTAAAAAGGTCTAGTACTTTAATTTATTCTCGCTGAAGTTAATGGCTGAGGTGGTTCGACAACTTACCGAAAGAACGTCGACGTAGAGGATGACGAAGTGGAGTGTGAAAGAAAGGGCCATAGAAGCGATGAGCCACATGTTGGACCATGGGGGCATGCTGATCAGAGACTGGTTCTCAGATAAACTGTAAGCAAGAACATCATTCCTCGAGCATGTGTGTCAAGTAGAATTATGCGATTTGAAATTCTGTTTAACGAGTTTTACCTGTTCATCGCGTTCAACATTTCAATGGTGACAAGTACGGAAAGAGCCATAGTCATGGGATGCGGGTCGGAGAAGACCTTGCAGTCAAGACCCTTGAACTCTTCACCTCCACCAATGCAAGCCAAGTGGTGGGTCTAACGAAAGTATTGATTAATATGAAGAAGTAACACGATAGAATTGGACTTTATGCCATATGTTCTTTGATTTTTTTTACCAATTGGTAGTAATTCATCTGAGGTCCGTGCGGGCTGTACAAGAACCACCAGGCGGCGGATCCAACAGTTGCAGCACCTACGTATCCACCAATGGCCAAGTAACGGAAGAACAACCAGCCAGAGATGAGAGATTCGTCGGCTTTACGGGGAGGCTGACGAAGGTAAATGTATTATAGAAATATAAGATTGCAAAAGTTGAAAATTGTTTACATAAAAGTGGATTTGTTATTTCATACCTTGTCCATGATGTCAAGATCAGGTGGATTGAAACCAAGAGCAGTAGCAGGAAGACCATCAGTGACCAGATTGACCCAGAGGAGTTGTACGGGAATGAGTGCCTCGGGAAGACCAAGAGCAGCAGTCAAGAAAATACTGAAAAAAGACGAGTTTAAAGAAATTTAATAAAAATTCAAAACAGCAAGAACGTGTGTCTCAGATCATTCGGATAATATTACCTGACGACTTCACCGATATTGGAAGAGATAAGATAACGGATAAATTGTTTCATGTTGTTGTAGATGGCACGACCTTCCTCAACGGCAGCGACAATGGATGAGAAGTTATCGTCAGCCAACACCATCTCGGAAGCCGACTTAGCTACGGCTGTACCAGATCCCATAGCAATACCAATCTCAGCCTTCTTCAGGGCAGGGGCGTCATTGACACCATCACCAGTCTGTGCAGAATAAATTGATTCATAAATGATTGAAACAAGTACCTAAAATATATTTAAAGAATCCAGGATGACTTACCATAGCAGAGATTTCATTCATGCTCTGCAGATACTCAACGATCTTGGATTTGTGAGCGGGCTCCACACGGGAGAAGAGACGAGCCCTAGCGCAGGCAGCCTTTTGTTCGGCAATAGGAAGATCATCAAATTCACGTCCAGAGTAAGACTTGCCAGTAGTATCCTCGTCCTCGCCGAAGACACCAATACGACGGCAGATAGCTTCAGCAGTGGCCTTGTTATCACCAGTGATGACAATGACACGGATACCAGCAGCACGACACCTGACAATGGAGTCGAAGACCTCTTTGCGGGGAGGATCAAGCATACCAACGACACCGACGAAGGTAAGCTCCTTCTCGTAGGTGTAGAACTTGGTGGAGTCACCCAGGTCCATTTCTTCAGGCTTCATTGGATGATCAGCAGTAGCGAGAGCCAAACAACGCAAGGTATCGCGTCCAGTACCGTATTGACGAGTAAGGTCCAGGATGCGGTTCTTCAAAGAAGAGGTCAGAGGGAACTTCTGAGTACCGACACGAGCGTGCGTGCATCTGTCCAGGACACCTTCGGGAGCACCCTTGACGAAGAGCTTGGGTCCGGTTCCAAGTTTGGTGGACTTGAGAGGAACGCAGTAGGAGGACATGGATTTACGATCGCGAGAGAACTCCAGGGTGAACTCCTTCTTCCACTTGGTCTCGATGTCCTGTCTGACAGCAATGGCGGCATTACGACGGTCCAGTCCAGACTTGGGGACAGCGAAGGGATTGATCTTCTCAGCCAAGACAATGAGGGCGGTCTCGGTAGCCTCGCCGACCTTCTCAAAGGCCTGTTTGAACTCATTGAAGTCAATGGCGGAGTCGTTGCACATGATGCAGATGGTGCTGATTTCATGAAGAGTCTCAAAGTCGGATCCCTTAACCTTCTGTCCCTTGAGGAAGATATCTCCGATGGGTTCATAGGTGGAGCCAGTGATTTCGAATTCGTGGAAGCTGCTGTCGTTACCCTCGATTTTTTCAAAGGTAAACATACTGAAAACAATCAAGGTAAAATATTAAAAACGCTTCCATACAAAATAGATCAGCTCCTCGTCTCTCCTCGACAATACATACCGGCTGACGGACATCTGATTGGTGGTCAAAGTTCCAGTCTTATCAGAGCAGATAACAGACGTGCAACCAAGGGTCTCAACGGAAGGCAGGGACCTGACAATGGCGTTCTTCTTGGCCATACGACGAGTACCAAGAGCCAAGCAAGTGGTGATGACAGCAGGCAGACCTTCGGGAATAGCAGCGACGGCCAGAGCTACGGCAATCTTGAAGTAATAGATGGCACCCTTGATCCAGGAACCACCATGAGCGGGATCGTTGAAGTGTCCAATGTTTATAGCCCAGACAGCGACGCAAATTACGGAAATGACTTTGGAAAGTTGTTCACCGAACTCATCCAATTTCTGTTGCAGAGGCGTCTTGATCTCCTCGGTCTCGGACATCTCGGTACGGATCTTACCGATGGCAGTGTTAAGACCAGTTCCAATGACGACACCACGAGCCTTACCAGCAGCAACATTGGTACCAGAGAACAGAATGTTCTTCTTGTCCTGATAGAACGAACGAAAAGATTGTCAATCTTGTTTCTGGGTAAAATAAAAAAATCCAGATAAGTATACTGATCGATCGCCGAAAATATTTACCTGGTTCACAGCACGAGGATCGGGTACGGGGTCGGTGTGCTTGATAACGGATACAGATTCACCAGTCAAGATGGACTGATCGATCCTGAGGGTAGTAGAGTAGATCTTGGTAAGACGAATATCAGCAGGGATCTTGTCACCGACGGACACCTCAACGATGTCACCGGGTACGATCTCCTTGGCGCGGATCCTCTGGACACCGGCCTTGTCGCCTCTGACTACCTTTCCCATCTCGGGCTCATATTCCTTGAGAGCTTCGATTGCGGACTCGGCATTACGTTCTTGCCACACGCCGACCACGGCATTGGCGATAAGGATGAGCAGAATGACGAAGGGTTCGACGAAGGCGGTGAAGGCATCGTCGTGCTCTTCAAATAAAGCTAATACCTGGTGAAAAAAAAATAATTTCACGTTAAATAATGCAATAAGAGTAAACGTCACTCGCACGTGGTCTCAACGAAGAATACTTACGAAAGAAATAATAGCAGCTAATAGAAGGATCTTAACTAGAAGGTCGTCGAACTGTTCTAGGACGAGTTGCCAAATGGATTTTCCTGTAAATCGTAATTTTTATTTTCATTAAAAACATTTTTATTTTCAAAAAAGCATTTCACGTTCCAAAAAATCTATGAAAGTCTTTGAGCTAAGATACACCCGCTATCACTAACGTTCCGGTAAAATGACTTAAAAAATTCTTAATAGCCGCGCTTATTTTCGTGCCAGATTTCGCCTACGTAATGAAAATTAGAAATCGTTTGTGGCTTCCTCCACGTAGAATTCCAGATAATCGACCTATCACCGCTACAGCTCGAGTGGCTGGCCATGTGTTTCTGTACCGGAGGAACGTAAGTTTCCGACAGGCCTTTTGATTACACGGCCATTTCTCAAGGTACTTTATTAACGCCGAAGCTTTCGACATAACCTCAATTTTTCAAATATTAATCGCGACTCGAAATACAATCATCGCCATGCGTACACGTGCTCCAGGTAGAAAAGTAGAGAAATGAAACTGTCAAAATGATAAATAACAGTCATCGCGCTGATCAGTATTTTTAAAAATAAAAAATTTACGTCTTGACAATGACAATTTTATTACAATTTCACTTGCTAATGACATAGCAGCAATTTGCGCAGAGAGCGTTTACATTGTCACACTAGTGACGAACGAACGCATGGAATGTATGACGAACCCACGTAAAGGCGCGTAACGGCAGACGCTGGCGTCAGAAAACTGGCGGAACAGACGCCAGCAGATCCAGGGAGGCCTGACGTCCTTGATGGGAACTGCCTTTTGCCAGCACATGCAATTGACGTCACGTCGTGGTGTCCGTGGCGTGAACGTTCGCTGATTTCATTAATCGTAATTCTCGACGAGAAACGCGCGTGCCAAATAAAAATACCGACTTGCCATTATAACTGATACGGAAGTGCAGAGCCTGGCTGTCAGTAACCCACTAGGATGATATCTCGAATCATTCTTAAGCATTAAAAATTGTATAATTTTCCCATCAAAAAAAAAACCTCTACGGATCAACAGTCTCTTACAAAACCCTTGGCAGAGGTGTGGTATGTGGTGAAGTATGTATCAAAATGAAAATAGAAAAAAAATTGTCAAACCCTCTAATTCCAGTAATGCCAAATGCATCGAGATGCATTCATCCTAGCCGTATGCAGTTCCCGATGCAATTGACTTGCCAATGAAACAGACGGCTGCTCAGTGGAGATATATCCAGCGTATGCATTATACTATAAGCTTGCACCAGACATCAGCTCCTGCTGCACGTCGGCCTACTTAGATACGAGTATGTAATGACAGACGTTCGAGCTTCATTCAAAGAATTAAAATGAATACGAATTGCTGAAATGACGTCACCCAGAAAGAAAGTGGCTTGAAAGTCGTGCACTTCGTTTCAAGAAGCATCGACAAAGTCGAACAATGGAAGAAAAGAAAAAGTTCATTCAAAAGGCAAATTTTGCATAAATCATATAACACGTAACGAAGTGCTCGCCGTTTACGTATATAATCACATTGCTGTGGGAAGCCACGATTTTACACGGTCTGAAACCTTTCGGAGAACCTATGACTGCAGGATCCGAGCCGTCTGTGACGGTCGTAGGCCGCGCTGGTATTGATACGTTCCAAAGTTCTTGAAAATAACGAAATCTTGTCTCCGTCAAACGGGTGACACCTCGTAGTACGCTCGCAGTTCCTCCAACTTCGCAGGATCCGATCTTAGCTCATAGACTGTACCGGAAATGACGTATGCACCGGAAACTTACCCTCCTCAGCCGGCAATTCTGTAACAGAGAAAAAAAGACAATTAGCCCAAAAAAAAAACGTAATAATTAACGAGTAAGAAAATTTTTTCATTGAATTCAACTTAAAAAAAAAATAGTCATCGAAAGTGGCGGGAATTTCAAAACTAAATATTCCCACCACCCAGCCCTACGTCATCCCCTTTAAACTGTCCCAGTTCAAACTGCCTGAGGTAACACCAAGATTTCCATCCCGTATAATCTCCGCTCCAACAGTACCGTAGATAAAAACAGTATGGATAATCCGAACAAAAGAACAAAGATTTCCCAGAAGCCACCGGGCGCGCAGTCTCTTAAAAAAAAAGGCGTCCCAAAACTGTCAGCAGCAAAATTACAAAATTCCATAAAATATTAAAAAAAAATTTCCAAAAAAAAAGTCTCGTACCCGAGCATTCGCACGGATTCGTAAATTCGTTTAACCGCTACAAAATAGAAAATTCTTGTTAGACCCCGGATAATCCTATATACAAACGTCATCGGGTTTCTCGTCCACATATCGTATACATATGTGAACAAGAGTCGACAGTTCTGGCTCGTCCGTTATTTACGAGAAGAATCGATCGATAAAGTCGTCAGCGGGCATCGGTCACGGAAATGTTAACGAGCATATAAACGCATGACCGGCATATACACACGTATGCCTAGAAACACGTATAAAGCATACGAGTGGAAAATCATGTGTATATTTATTTCCCCATACGTAACGAACCCTTTTTCGCTTACGAAGGTGTACGGTAAGAAGCCGCCGCCATGTTTGCATCCCGCGAATAAAATTCTTATGTGCATCCGCATAGGCGGATACGTGCATCGCGCCCAGCACGAGGTACGATAAGCGCATCGGCCTGCGACGTAGGTAAAAAGGGAGGCGCGCGAGGAGAAGCGACGAGGCGGCCGTAGGAGAAAAGCCGTAAGTGTGTCCAACGGGCGACAAAGGAGCGGAGTTTTCACTGCGCGACAGGACGGGGGGTCGCGGCGACCGAGGATATTTATCACGCAACGTCGAGCCCGATGCAAGGCCGACGACAAAGCCGATACCATAAACGAACCTTATATCGGGAAAAACGAAAGCCAAAGGCGATCACGAACGGCTACGATTTTCATTTTAAAGGTCCGTTCGCACGAAGAGCCGACTGTGTTTTTCGTTAGAATTTTCTTCGTATTTTCAACGAAATAACGGGACTCTTTGTCTGTACGCGTATACGACATAGGATCTCGATATTATTATTTCAAGCTGTTAAAGCGGCATCCACAAGTGTCTGTACCGCGTGTTTTGTGAGCGCAGGTTAACGGCACTGCCTTTATTATTGGTAGTAACGTCGATGAGTGCCGCCATTGTCGACGTAAACGAACGCGTAAACGTTACGAGGTGAACATTTTTTTTTTACCGTTCCTCGAAATAGCGCTTAGCCGGCTTCTTCGTGCGAGAGCCAACGTACTCTGGCTGACAACGATGACGCAAGGGGATCGGGACAATAAGAAATATACAAGGTGTCCAGGTTTGTCCGATCGATCTAGATCATCCGATTCGATCCTGGCCGATCGATCGATAAATCGCTGCGAGAGACTCGCGGGTGGCGAGTGCACACAGAGACAGTGGGAAAAGGAGGTGGAGGTGGTTTAATCTAATTAACGATCGATCGGGAGTCTGCTCGCGTTACACGCTTGAATTACTTCAGATGGCGTTTAATCAATTTTACAATAATTTGTTTTTTTTCCGGTCGATTACACGGAGAAAAAAATTTATTCCCAAAGTAAAATTCGCAATCAATTCCGCCTAATCGCTCCAGTCACTGCGATCTACGACACCCCGAAGTAATTAACACATTGACAACGTTATCAGTCAATTGCAGTGTACGGTGCTATCAGCCGTGAATATTCCTTAAGTATACGCTAATCCATAAACAATTTAACTAAAAAAAAAATAAGCCCAGAGTCATTGAAGACATAGAAAAATTTTGACATGTTAAAAAATTTTCCAAAAAATTTCTTTTCCTCAACCCGCAACCACGACCGGAAATGAAAATCGAAAAAAAAAAGAAAAACCTACTCACGAAAAGTCACGAGGGTCCCTTAAGCTCGTCGCAGAATTTCGACCGATAATCGAAAAGATTTAAAAAAAAGTCAATCAAAAATGTCCTTTGACAAAATTCCAAAAACGATCGAACCGTGTCGCGACCGGAAACGGAAGACCCAGCAGTCTCCTCGACGAGCCTCCCACCGCGCCACGGGCATAATACAAAATTAGGGTACCCCCATGTTACCCCTTTATCGCGTCAACAAAATTCGCACGAATTTCACGAGCGAAGGGTAAATATTTGGTCGGCCGTATCCTTCCTTGATTTAGAGACTTCCCACGCGATCACGGCCACATGGACCGCAAATGACGTTTACATAACCTCCTATACGATTTCCAAACGTGCTACGTGAAAACTACGACGACGCCTTCTCTCCCGTACGATACGACGTTTAAGCGCAAGTAAAATGGTCCAAGTTGATATCCTCGCGTTTTACTCCCACTCGGCCAGAGGCGGCTCGAATCGTAACAACCCGGGATAAACGAACACTGAGTTACTCCGCGCGAACATTGTAAATCGCTATGGGAAACATTAAAAAAAAATATAAGTCGCTCCGTCTCGTCGATAAGACTCGGCGGCAGGACTGAAAAAAATTGACGCACCCTCCCCCGACGCTTCTAAAAAAAATTTTAAAAAAAATTACCTAAAAATTTTCAAGGGACCCGAATCATTCTCCACTACGGCACACTATGTGGCTGGTAATCATTGCACAACTGAGACTGGTATGACTGATTGTTGTGTCACGTGGGTTTCCCTCTTTTTTTCCGATCGATTGAATTTATCGGCAAATTTCTTAATCCATGTCCCACGTGACCCGTGTTAACGTAAAATAATCTATTTGACATTAAATACTACTCTCGTAAGACCCGGTTACGAACGACTTCAGTGCCGGGCGCCAGCATCGACCCTAGAATCGAGTTAGCGCCGGACAAGTAGCTTCCGTATTTACAATACGGCTAAGGTAACGTGGTAGATACATGGTCCCGTGTTATATACCTACTTAGATGCTATATACAGAGGCTATGTACAGAATTTATGTACAGAGGCCATGTGTTCATAAGCAAGTAGACACGAGGAAGGATGCAGGTACTCTGACAATGAGTGGTATGTGTGTACGTATGTATATATATATATATATATGATACAAAATACAGAGGAAAAGAAGCGTACTACCTTATAAGACGATATATCCGATAGTCCTTGGCGATCGAGTAACACGTAAGTGGCGTCGATAGAAAATCATGGTACCATTGAGAGTAAATAAAGAAAAAGAAAAAAAAAAGTATGCCGACACAAATATTCAAGAGAGATTCCAACCGAGATTTTCCAATGCGTTCAAATTACGAAAGAAAACATAAGAGAATACGGAGATTAGATTTAAAAAAAAAAGTGGAGCAGCATTTTCAGAAAAAAAATTTACATTGAACAGCCGGGGAAAACGATCAGACTGGAAGTCGTACGAACGCTGTACCAATATTCCTCGAAAAGTCTGTAAGGACAAATGACGGTATTGACTGAAAAAAAATTTCTCTTCGATTTTTTTTCCTCGACTCCACCCTTCTCTCCATTAATTTTTTTTCCAGCTTCTCTCACGAAATCAAAATAAATTTTTCCGACAAGGACACTCCAGAAGACCCCTCCTCTTCTGCGTCTCGTTCAAGTGGCCGTACGAGCCGCGAAGAACAAGAGTCTCGTTGACAATTGACAGACGAGGGTCTTGCGTAACGCCAAAGGGATCGACAAAAATTGTGAAGAGAAAAAAAATTGAAAAAAAAATATAATAAAAAAAAGCGATAGGAAAATTTTTGAAGATCCTCGCGCGTACGTCCCTGACCCGGGTCAACGTCGGTAGTCCCGGACTTCACGACGTTCGGTGCCTCGCAAAGGAACATTACACGACGAATGACTGACGCACGGCGAACTGACGTCATCCGTTCAAAAGCCACATCCGTCGCAAGCAGCATGAATTTTAAGATAAACCCTTTAACGATACATCTTATGGATCGACTTTGCGCAATCGTCCGCTTCATCGTGTTTACCGATTTTTTCGTCGCGATCAAGTGAATCGATACATGCGAACGTCGCTTAAGGTTTGTCTGGCGACGAGGTCATCGCTTATCGACAGGTGCGCCTGTCAATTTCTCCACCTGAGACAACCCGAAAAGCACTTGACAGCTTATACATTATATATAAGAATAATAAAAATTCGGATATAAAATAGCATCGTAAATTATTTTCGACAACTCGGAACAGATAGGCAACGTATTAGGCACTGTTATCGCTCGCCTAAGCCGCGATAAAAATCGTATTCAGATTGAAGGCGAATTTTCAACACACCAATTCTACCAACCAACAAACTTAACGTCAGATTAAAAGTAACTAAAACCGCACTGGATTTAGATTGAGGAAGTCGTTGATTCGTCGTAAATTTTAATCCAAAACTCGAAAAACCGTGTAGTCGTGAAGCCCTCATCGAAGTCCATAGTTCCAAAAAGCGATAAAACCAAAAAAAACCTTCAATCAAAAACCTAATTTACGAGTTTGCTTTTTTCCCAAAAAAAATTAAATTACGAGATAAAAAAATTTCACGCGATCCAAAAAAAAAATCGTAACATTAATCACCTCCGAGCTTTCGCAACGATAATACCAGTATGTAATTCATAGTGCTTTCGAAAAATCAACTCGGGCTTACGAACAGCAAAAAATAGCGAAAACAGAAGAGAGGCGTACGATAAAGATTATATTGAGAAAAAAAAGAAGCAGACGTCCAAGGGATGCTGGGAAGAGGGATAAAGGGAGCGAGGGAGGGGGAGGCGTGGTTTGAAAGGGATTACCACAGAATGCAACAGCGTTCAAGGAGAATTCTCTACGTCAGGATGCGTCCGATAAGACGATTAATTATCCACTCAAGCAATTCCGATCCGTAGCGAGAATCTGTATGCGGCTGGTATATCGTATAGGTTAATTCTAGGCATACGTGTATGTATATATATACGTAATACGAAACAAGCGCGAGTATCTAATAAGCGCGTAGAGTGCAGAAACTCGAACGGCGGAAGAGGTAATTTGAGAAGTGATGAAATTTTTTATATTGAAAAAAAAAAACAGATACGTCACAGACCGAAGAATGACGTTGATAAAAAAAAATGATTCGATGCAAATTAAAAAAAAACATAAGAGATACAATAGTCGTAAAGTATTTCCGGGTATAAGCGTGACGTTCGCCGAGTCAGAGTCAGAGACAGAAGAAACTAGCGCGAATAACCCGTGGACAAAGTTTGATATGTCCGCAAGCTTACGTTAGTAGACCGCGACAGAATATCGTTTGAGTCCGATCGTCGTACCATGAGAGAAACCGGAAGTCACGTGGTCGAGGCAAAGAAACAATTTCTGCGAGTCGAGGGGTGTGTATATAAAAATCTGCTAATAATGGTCAGGATGGGCAATGAAGAAAAAGAAAAAAAGAAAGGAACGCTTGATGGGACTCATTCGAATCGGTAGGAGCGACGTTCGATTTAACAGCCAATAAAATGGCCCATGAAACTTAAAAGGAGCCGCAAGCGCGAATCCAAGCTCGAAGGACGCGATTTAACCGGAAGTCGATGGAACGTGAGTCGATTGTCGATATCGATGACGGTCGAGTCGTTAATCTAAGGACGATAAGGATTCGCGTTAAAAAGGTTTTAATGGCGGCGCGGTAGTCGGGTTAAAAAATAGGCACACCGGCGACTCGAGTGTTACGATTATCGGGATCTCCGCGGGTCCACGTGGGTTTGGATACCTCGTACGTGTAAACGGGTTATAAACGGGCGGCGTAATAGAAAGCATAAAGCAAATATACAGACGTCGATCGTGCGTGACAGAGAGAGAAGCAAAGAGACGTCGAGGCAAGTCCCGTCGCCATTGACGTCTATTAATAAGAAAAACCGCAAGCTCGCGAGCCAATAAATCGGACGGACGAGCTTTTTTTCTTTCTTCTTTTCCTTCGCTCGTAGCGATTTCACATTAGTCGTTAGAGGCGATTGGCGATTTTTTTTTTTCAAACGACAATTATTATTATCCCAATCTAAGCCTTGTATGCGGGAAACGTCAAATCTTGAGAATAAGTCGAAATTACGAAAAAGCGAAATTGTATGGTTTTTATTACCCATGCGGTTTCATGTCGACCTGCCGTTTTTTTGGAAAATTTTTTTTTAATTTTCGAAATTTTTTTTTTCAAGTGCGCCGTGTCTGTTACTGATTTAGTACGATCGAGCTCGCAGAATGTAATAATGGGTTAGAACGCGTGTAACGTCATTGGATATCTTGAATCTGTGATTTCGAGGTCGCCTCGGTTCAAGCTGGAGTTAACGAGATTTACTGATAAGAGTTATCAGCGACCACAGAGGATCGTGAAGGTTGCTGGTGTACGAACAGCGCGATAGTTTCTTCGTGCGAACGTGAAAGCGTAAATTTGAGAATTCTGATAATATATGACGGGTACGAGCTTTATGGAGGATCGATGATAAGGACTGATAAGGATTTTAGCGCGCCTCTTGCGGTTCGAACGCGACGCCGGAGATTTTTAAAGGTAGCGCCAAGTCGTTGGGAAGAAATAGCGGGCGTGCTTTGTCACTGCCAATAGCTGGAACCTGAGAACGCGTAAGGCGATAGAAAAGCTCTTGGCTGGCGTTCGTGAAGACGAAACAAGATCAAAATATTCTTTAGCACCAAGGAGACAGAGATAAGGATCGGGCCGTGTTGTGACGGAGACTCGCAGGCGAAACGAACGGAACGAGCTGTCTGCTGCAGGGAGGTGAGTAAGCGCAGTTCGTCTTACTCTTACACGAGTGTTTTTGGAGGAAGACGAAAAAAAAAGAGAGAGAAAGAAATAAAGGAATCGCGCAATTTGGTAACCAGAGAGAGAGAGAGAGAGAGAGAGCAAGAGATAGAGAGAGTGAGAGC
The DNA here is from genome assembly GCA_036026315.1 of Trachelus stipa. NCBI lineage: Eukaryota > Metazoa > Arthropoda > Insecta > Hymenoptera > Cephidae > Trachelus > Trachelus stipa. The sequence goes on along the minus strand of JAYRCB010000753.1, from coordinate 583,677 downwards.
GAGAGAGAGAGAGAGAGAGAGAGAGACATAGGTGGCTCACGAAAATAAAATATAAAAATATCCGGTAAACGCGCGCTAATTCGGTCGTGGGAGCCTACAGGGTAACATGGATTGGTACGAAATTCGAGAATTTTCAGACTGTTTCGCAGGGATTTCGTGAGCTACGTCGCTCTTGGTCGATCCCGGGGCTCCAACTAAAATATAAAACTTACATAACCTAAGAGTGAACAAAAAAATAAATCGTCCAATCACCTGTCGCGATGGAACGAAGTGAATTTCACGGTCTCGAGTGATACGTCAGGGATCTGCATTACCGAGAGAGAAAATTATAACCATGAGAAAAATTACCATAAGGCTCGTACCGAAGGATAGGGTGAATTTCTAAATCATAATAAAAAAAGAAAAGAAAAAAAGATCAATGACGACGGGTTACGCTTTGCTGACTAGCGTGGTCGCTCGTTACTTATAAACGCGTGGAGAAAGCGTCCTTACGTTATCGTCGGTATAGTGTAAATGACCATGGAAAGAATCACTCGTGCACAGGTAATGCCTTGTACTCGTATAGCCGCGATCCTTACGGTGAATAATAAAGCTTCTCCTGTATACAGAGTGTCGGTATAAAATTTAAAAGAGAAAAATATGTATAAAACAAACCGTTGTAAATTTACGTGCGTAATTCTTTAAAAAGATTCGAGGACTATCTTTATGCCGCGTTCACAATATATTGGACAGATTTGAGGACTATATGCCGCGTTCACAATATATTGGGAAACCGGTGACTGTCGTGTGCGCGGATCATTCAATTTCTGGTTTAGCCTGCCAGTGCGCATACGAATAAGCGATTTTTTTCGAATGCGGCGTCACGAGCAGAGACACGAAAGAAAAAATTTTTATGATTTAATTCCATTTCAGCTGATCGCTTCAGGATGAAAGAATTTTTTTTTTGTCAGCTTCTAGCTCCACGTTTCATTCCATTAATACGGCCGAGTTGCTTATACGTGCGTGAAACGAGTAGTAGCGATTAGACGAATTTTTATTTTATTACTGAATATTTATCATGCACCTTGTCGATTATTATGCTTCGAATACCGATCGCTTTATGGTATTATACTATTAATTCAACCGGCTGGTTCTTAACGATGATATTTAATTAGTCGTGTGCTAATGAGTTATATCGGTATACAAGGCCATTCAGGTCAAATGCATCAGACTTGACAGCTCTCATGAGATTATTGATTTGGTATTATTTGACGTCTATAACGAAGTTAAAATTGTGCCAATTTTTTTTTATCGAAAAAATTTATACTTTACTATACGTTACTTTATACTTGTGCCAATTGCCGATGTGCAGCTGTCAACATTAACTGGTACGCTTCGGCTGAACGGACCTATATACGAGGGTGGATTGATAAGTTTCCGGCCTGACCAAGAAATGGCGCCACTAGGCCTACCTGAAGGTGACA